>JABASD010000105.1:0-122537 GCA_019776165.1 Pogonognathellus flavescens | reverse complement strand
TAACTGCCCAGTTGAATTATTTTGCAATCTTGTCATCTTACGGCAATGTAACTACCTATTTGTAGGAATTTCGTCCGATTGAATAAATACAAATACAAATACAAATGAATTTTCATTATACCACTGTCGATTTTTGATATATCAATTTTGGCAATTGAAGTTTATTTGTGAAGGGAAAGTACATATCAGTATTTTGCAACTAATTATTTTTAGGTTCTTTAGGTTATTGGAATGCAAACACCAACGATAAGAGAAATATTAAAGCAAATATCAACTTCAATTTACTTTTACAAATACTAGGAAAAACCTTCAGTCATTCTGTATAAAATAATTCCGAATCATGTTTACAAATCCATGGTACACAAGACTTTGAAAATATTGCAACTGTAGAGAACAAACACGTCAGAGATTCTCGGCTTTATGTACAGATAGCCTTTAAGAGTTTTATAAAAATAAGATACATGAGTTTTTAGGTTAAGTGAAAGCAAGTCAAAAAGTATTTCTTATCGGGATGTGCCACAAAGTTAAGTTTTTGTATAAGTCTTCTGTCGAAGTGTATACGTGGCTCATGCACATCCATATTTTTCCCGAGGCAAACAGTCAAAGTCAGCTCAAGTGGAATTGGATGTGAAAAGAAGAAAGTCAAGCTGTAAAAGAAGACATTATGGATTTTGCTGAGTCGGGTCAAATAAAATACAGAATACTGTAGCAGAAAGTAGAAAAATGATGAGAAATATGCCCATGTTTGATATACGTGTTATTGTATGTTATGTAGTCGTCGAAGGAGAGAATGTGAGAAATTTTTATGTCAAATGAAGTCAAGTGAGACCGTTTTAGGTATCAAAATATTGCTACTCTTGCAAACTTTCTTGTTCGTAGCAATGAATGGTTATCGCTTTAGTGCGTGTACTTTATTGTATTCCATCCCAATGCCAATACGTAAAGGCCAGACAGCTCTTCATCTGCTCACATTTTACGAGCAACAAAATATTTACACTCTTTTTTATCAACATTAAGTACTTGTAGCCTTGTAGCTTGCAGGAATCGTTGTAAGGTCACCCATACATAACCCATGAAAATCAAAATTTCATTTTTCTACTTCCAACTGCACTGCAGACACTATTTAGTAGAAGAAATAGATTTAAAGTTGAAATGACACCTTGGTGAAAGTAAATGTAAATACTTTTATGCTGATACTATATCACATAGTTATCCTTATAAGTGTTTTATAGCAAAATATTTTTTACGAAATTGTTGAAAAACGTCTTGACTGAAAATTGGGGGATTTGTGGGCTGTTTGGGAAATTCAGATCTTATTCTCATCGCATCATTTCCCTGGAGCGAGTCCGGAAACCAAGAACGGACGACCAATTCAATCAATTTCTTCGTCCTTTCTTGATACAGATACAGAAAAACACACGCACTACCGCCACCGGAGAAAGAACAGCAATACTGCGTGGTGGCAGATAAGTATGTGATATGTTCCGTGTTCCTATGTATAAAAAATACGCTTGTGGGACGAAGGAGCGTTAGATTTTTCAAGAGAAAATAGTCAGGGACGAACGGACGGCAAGGCAGCAAACGAACGGCAGGATGGAACGAATGATTCTTATGATTTGTCATGGCGGTCACGCTTCCTGTGTTCTGCTGTATATGGTCCGGGAGTCACCGTCATATTTTCTACGTCCACTTGGAAAACTGCTTGCTTCTTCTTCTCTTCGGCAGGCAGTCTGCGTGTCAACTATAAACTCCTCTTTTACTTCATGGTCATATATACACGGAAAGAGTCTCTGCTACAGCCACAGCTTCCGATATCCAGCATAAGCGAGAAGAAGAGGTAGGTAGTTTTCCTTGCGTTATGTTAGTTAGACTCTGAAGGTAGATAACGTAACAGCCCTTCCTTATTGGATTTATTTTTTATGAGTCCCACCGGAACAACTGACTACCATCTACTGCTCAATGCCTGGGGTTGGGGGACAACGGGAGACTACGTGAGTGAGTGAAACTTGAAAATTGCGATTTTGATGACAACACACAATAATCATTTCACTGTACACAATGCCAGTCAGTCTCATAAAAGAAAGCAACTGTGAGAATTGCTTAAACAATCAACAACTTTTCTATAAACCTTCTTTCGGTCTTTAATCTAAGAATCAATCCAATTTATACTAATAGCTGTAGATTCACTATATACAGAAAGCTTTTCTACTTATAATCTTCTATTTATAATATACATTAGTAACATAGGGTTTTTCAAGTATTTAATTTATATCTATGTAGTGAATTTCGATATTGCACAAGAATTCCACACTTACAATGAATTTTGGACTGGAGGTTATTCTATACCTTGAGTTTTATATGAGTCCAATTCAAACTGTTGTTGCAGTATGAATTGACAAACTTTTTTTCTATAAATCCTCTTTTAGTTAATTAATTAATCTGCAGATGGTCCATATCTGCAATAGTATTGTAGGTAACTTTTTATTTAGGTAGTAGTGTAGTAGGTACAAAATATATGCATAACTGTAACATGGGTAGCATCAAATTACTATTAGATATACATTTTAATATGTTACATTAGTGGTAACAAACTTCAATACATTCCAGTACTTTTTATACACTAAATATAAACTAACAATGAATGAAGTTATTTAGCATTGGTGCATGTATGAGTTTCTCATTTCTCAAGTGTTTGTAATTTTATAGATGAAGTGGTCCGGTAAACTGCGACGAAGATTAGTCAGAGTGCAAATTATATTTACCAAGTGATATTTTGAAGACAATAAACTCATAGGAAGGTGTTTTTTCTGACAGAGCGAAACAAGTTCGGGTCAAGTTGATGGCATTGTACCATATACGAAGGAAAGAGTAAAACTGTATGATCTCGTGCCTTGTGTCCATTCATCTTATGAGCAAACCTATAATTTCCCCCTTCCTCCGCTTTGCTATACATTACATCAAGTGCAACGCCTTGTCTTCTCCTGCGGTTGGTGCTGTGCTGCGTTCTTCGTGTACTTTATATCCTCCACTGCAAGTCTCATGCTTTCCTAGCTCTCTTCGGTGGCACTGACTCCAAACAAACTCCCCTTTAGCTCCTTTTGCCTTCTGAAGAAGCTATTTTTTACTCCATTTTCTCTATCCTGACACAGACCTTGCAATTTATACACTATTCATCATGTTCCCTTGTCTAGATACTTGGTCGTCTGGCCAAAAAAATATTGTTCAGATGAATGAACTTGTTTTCTTCCTATTTGTCTTCAACTTTTGAATATATACGTCATCATATTATTACCAGTACATCATCTCTATATAAAACGTCTTCGCATGCAATATTTATTGTCAAAACAACATCAATCCATCCGGTTCTTTCCACTTGGTCGTACATTTAAATGCCCACAATTCTAAAAATCGCTGACGGTACAGAGAAAACAAATGCTCTCGCAATCTCAACTTAAAAAATATCTCGAGTTAGAATCTACACAATCTACTGTATTATAACAGTAATACCATAAGTAATTGTTAAAGTTGAGACTCTCGTTCGTAGGTACCTTTACCAACTCGTTTACTACTAGCTAAGAAAACAAACAACAATCAGACTTCTGAAAGTTCTGTGAGTACTAGTACTTCAATTGACAATATGATACAATAACAAAGAGTAGATCTTCAAATATATTGTTATGTTGCGCAACTCAATATTATGACGTAAAGTCAGGTAGTTAACGCTTCTGGTGTTGCTATTGAACTGCATATTACTTTAGAAATGTGTTGAAAGGGAATACAAAAGCCAAATGTAGAGAATAGAAAATGAAGCACAAAATTTTTGTATATGTATTAGTTAAGTACATAACATACATACGTTCACTCATACACAGATAGAACACACCACTATAGTACTATCACTACTACTTGTACCTATGTGTGAAGTACAGATATGAACTCTTTAGTAAGTATTCTTATAGAATTAATAATAATAATATTCATACCAAAGCAACTTTTGTGTGTGTGAAAGACTACAAAAACATATAATAGGTATATATGTAACCTTTTCAACCATTGTGGGCCATTCCTGTCGTGTAAACCGTAAATGTACATTGAATTGCATATAAAGTCATCATGAGTGACACAGAATAGAATGCAGGTACACTTTACACGGTAGGTAGTACTATGGTACAAATGTGAAGGGACGGAAAGGCCATTCTCTGTACACAAATCATTATTTCTGTTGCTACTTGTACATTCTGTTGCTGTGTTGCTCCATCTTCCTTTGAAGGAACTTTGACGAGTATTTTGACAGCTTTCCTTCTTTATTCCACTAAGGAGAACTACTTAATTTTTCTTAGAGTCGAGGTTATTATTATTGTTACGATGCTTTTGCCTTTCATCCATTCCAAAGCGTTTTGATCTACGGTTACCAATGTGAAAGATTCTCACTTCGTGGAGTTTACTTCCTTTTACATGACTTTTGTCATTTTAGATTGACGAGATGTTCAAGAGGAACAAGTATAAATGTCAAGTCATCCTTCTTGATCGTACCGACTTACTTATTGTTAACGTGACTGTAGATGAACAGATTAAAGTTCTATGTAGAAGATAATCGGTGGTCTAAAGTACAGTAGTGTGTACCATAAGATCAGGACAGATTTCACTTCTGATATGCTTAAAAGCTCTTAATATTCATGTAGCAGTGGCTTTGCCCTCATAGGAATACATGTGAATAATTATTTTGAGCAATTTTTGTAATAATGAAGACATGATGGATGTTACAAGTACAGACAGATATTCAATATTCATACTTTTCTATGATTTACATTTTACAGAAATGCGTAGGTAATAATAACAGCATGGTTGAGTAAAAGTGAGTTTATTAAATTTTTCATGACAATGCTGTAAATTGGCATGTGTGAATTTCATTTTGATTTTATAGGTTGATTAGTGGTTGAAAAACCTCGGAATATAGTTCTCCATAAATAACAGTGTCAATACAGTGCATGGAAGAATGGAGAGAAAGTCTTTACACGCCATAAATCCTGTGGTTTCCATTCTTTTCTGAATGAATTTGAAATTTTTGCTGAAACATGTGTTTCCATTTGACGAGAAAAATGGAGATTTCACGGAGGTCATATTTCGTAAATCGTGTGTGTATTTTCCCCTCGCTGCTCCTGCAGAACTGTAATATTATTAGTATCACTATCATGATGGCATTCATATATTTAGCACCCGTATAGTCCCTTATAGCCCTGAAGTAGTTTAGTAAGTATCATCCTACGCACATAGAAATGGAAGTTATCTGGACCCGTATATGATATAATAATCCTAGTAGAAGGTACTCAGAAAATATTACATCACATATCACGCACACAGCATTTCGCTTTAAACGAAGGAAATTCTGTTAGTTACAATGCATTACTTACATTATAGAAAGTACCAATATACTTTTCTGTATTCTCAGTACCTACTTCTATTACAATTCCAGGGATGCCTCTGCCTGAGTCTGGCTGGCCTGCGGTATTGTGTCCTATGGTGAATTGTGTGGTTTGACATGGTTGCAGTTGTCAGGAAAACGAGAGGCCCGTTAATCAAAAGAAAAGGACAGACGAATGGGACAGAGAAAATATTGGTGCTAGCAAAAGAGCTCCTGCGGATATACAAAAGAGGAAGTGACTCTCTTATCGCCTTCGCAGTCCCCATATTATCACAAGGAACGCAACCCGAACGATTCATTCTGGTTCATTAACATGTTTCTCATTCAAGGTAGCATGCTCTCCCAAATAAACTTATCTGTGAAATTTCTTTGTGGAAATTTTTCACAGTAGAGTTCTATCTCCACGCTGGAGTGAAAAACAAGGGAAGATCTCAAATGGAGCATCCGTTGTGTTGTTATCATTTTATGGTGGTGGTGGAAAAGAAATTGTCTGTTTAAATGTAATATGTATAAACGTATATGTAAGAAATAAATCAAGTCACTTCTCCACTACCATGCTGGAGTTGTAACAGTAGAAGCAGTTGTTGTAAGTGTTAAGAATTTTCGTCTCCAGTCTCTATTTTCGCCGTTTACTCCGTTTACTACGGAACCAGACCAGGTACATAGCTACACTTTATAGATACTCCATATGACACGAGGAAAAAATATGCTACGAGAATAGAAACGTTGCTACACATATTATATGTAGATATATCGGTATGTGAAATTTTCTGAAAATAGTATCATTTTACTGTGAATGCTTTCCGGGACTTGCTCATCCACGATTTCCCTACTGTTGCATTGCACCATACCATGGCCATTATAAATACTAGACTACTCTACCATATTCTTCTGCATGGTTTACTATTTCCTTTTGTGTACGCCAACTATGGAACGTTTTCTGAGCAAATACACTAGAAAATGCAAACTTTGTTCAAGTGTATTTTCTACATTGGCAGTAAATACTTAAATACACTACACGTATTGATAGGAGGTAGGTAGGGATGAAGTAAATATAACTGTAACTTCAAGACTGCACTGGAGTTGTAGTATTATGCGAATGAGTGCAGTATTTTGGAGTGTTACCACCCGATTGATATTATTAACTGTAGGGAGTTCTCGGTTTGGTAACGAATGAATAAAACTTGTCGGGTGGGCATTGAATTTAAATAGAGTTGTGCACTATTACGTCTGTTGTAAGAAAAGGTGTACAGATATTTTCTGTGTACGAAGAAGGATTGCATTTATACGAGAAGGACGATGAGGATTCGGAGAAAGGGATGCTGTGTCACTGCCGCGGAGAAATAAAATTACAATCTTGAATTGTTGACTATGACTTGGCATACGTATGTTTGTGTTCTGGGATTGTGACGTGAAAAAGTGCCACAACGCTGGGAAGACTCTGGGAGGATGGAAGAGGAGTACAAAGAGAGAGAAAGCAAAAGAGAGGAGTAAGGATGGAAGGTAATGGAAAATGTAAGATTTGCTTAATATAACAGAGAAATGAAATGTATTCTGCTGTGTGTTTGGTTAGGCGGGTTATTTTGTGTTAGCCGAGATGTACGTTATGTTGTTAGATATGTATGAATGCAAGATGTACTAATGTAAGAGATTTGCTTGGGGCGAGCCGAATGACGACTCTACGGAAATCTCATCTAGGGAATATTCTTGAATTGCATGAACAGAAGAAATGGGTAGTGTGGTACATACAAAGTGAACTATTCTCACAAGTCTCTTGCCTTGCCTCTTGGTCTTCGTCTTTCTATCTCATGAGACAAACCTGCGTCCTATACATATACAACTTTTCTCAAAACTCTTTGTGGGAGCCTTGATGCAAAGTGTAGAGAGAGAGAGGTACATCGTTTCTCCCTTTGCTTCTTGTATTTACTTTGCATTGCAATGTTGGTTTGTTCTGTTGAAACTTGGGTTTCTGCAAAGTTATGATTTCACCGTGAATTTTTTAATGGACCTTCGGTACACTTCATCGCACAATTCGTCCAATTCTGAAGTTTTCCCTGGTGAGAGAGAGAGAGTTCGTAGTATTAACATTACGAAATACTACAATTCTGCGTTGCATTAATAAAATTGTTTATTTTTCAGAACTAATGCCAAAATTGATGTGGTAGGTGACAGCGTGGAATTCCTGTTCTTGTCGTTATATTCCTAACATGCATTTCCACAACTCTTTTCAGGAGAAACTCTAAACAAGATTTCGATCGGATCATAAAACATGAAATTTGTAACAGTGGTAGTAGCTGCTGAATTTCGACCTACATAGTAGCTACAGGCTGGAGCTGAACGTATATATTCTGTAGTAATAATATGACCATCACAAACCAACCTACATTAACATGTCAAGTTTTATTTTTGTGCTTCATTACTTTATACCTTTTAACGTGGCCTAGTAATACGCTACAAATTTATGTAGCAATAGATTTGGTCCCTTTGTCAAAACACTCCACAACAGAGAAGTTAGATCAGTTTGAAGATGATAATAATACTAGTGCGTTAACAATGTTGTAATCAGTTCAAACAAATAATTTTTTATTTGCATTTATAATGTCCACATTTTCACTACAGATATTACAATGTTATTGTATAATATTAGGTAGCTAATTACATACATAAATTATTTTCTACTTGTAACTTTGTATACGAGATGATGTTGCACAGTAATAAGACACACTATAGGTGTAGCGTGTCCATATTAACAAAATAAGTTAGCCTAATAATATTATAGCTGACTTAAGGAATAAAATCCAAATACTTATCTATACATTTGTCATTCTCAATATTGTAGTTCACATTCTTCACATGCAGACAAACCCGAAATCGATCATACATATAAAATTATCAAGAAAACATTAACAAAAAAGGGGAAACATTATCACAGGCTGTATGAGAGGTAAATAAATATTAAGAAACAATCTTTATACTATCATTTTTTTCGATTCACCATTATTATTGCTTTCGACTGCATTTGTGTCCACAATAAATACTTTCGGTTTTAAAGTATTTTGGGATTTATCTGTTTTGTAGGTACATGCTGCACTCATTCAGTTCAAATTATACACGGTAATTCACAACACAATAATTGATTTTAATACTATAATATATTCCAGTCTCATGTTTTCGGCGCAAGAGAAGAACTTTTACTCTACTTCAGAGGAAGCTCAATATTTCGTACTTGACGAGCACTCTACATTTGGAACGTCATCTTTTCCTAAAAATAAAAAACAGTTCATACATTTCAGAAAACTAGTAAAATATTTAAAAACTTTCATATTTCGTCGCATTTTTCATTTCTGACAAACCACATGAACCATTCCACTTAATGTACATTTCAACGTAGTACATGCGAAATGTAATTTCGCTGTCAGATATTAAATGAACTTTAAAATTTGCATGCTTCCTTTCTTGTCTCATATGAAATACATGAAAGAGCCTTCCACCAACATTGAAAGCAAATGTTGAATTTCATTTTCATTGCATTGCTCCATGCGGCTATAAAAGTTTTCACTGTCAGATTCAACTCAGGTTATGCAATTGCAGTTACACAGAAATATCGTAAGTACTTCTGAGTTGATGTAAAGGGCTGACATTGAAAATGCAATTTGGAACACCATACACCTATACATGAACATTATTTACGTCCTCGTATTTCTTCCTATTGCACATTCTCTTTTCGAGTTCTGCACTTTCTCACTAGTAGTATAGTAAAATATATTAGAAGACACGACTATATATATCTTAAGCCCATCTCTTTCTCCATTACAGCAGTTTTGCTTTCTCTGACATTCTATTCAAAACATAACTTTTGGTCTCCAACTCGGTCTTTCTGTGTGTGAGCACAAATAGAGTTCTTCAGAGTCATATAGCATTCAATACCTACATAAAGAAAAGTAACTCCGAGAATATGTGAATAATACAAATATTTCTCTGAATCTTGACATTCCACTCTGCGTTCATCTTCATACATTCACTAAAAGCCTTGCGGCAACTTTTACTCATATTCCACTCAGCCCACTCCAATCTACTCGCTCCATTCTACATTCACTCTCATAAGAAGGACAGATTTTTGCTGAGATGGCAAGAAAATTGAGAGCCAACACCAGCACGGACTCTCTGTGTGTGTTCTATATGGATTGTCGACTTTTTACTTTCTTTGGTTTTACATTCCTTGGCGATGACGACAACTACCACGGTCGTAGTTGTCGTATTCGACGCGTATACATCGTCATAAGGACAGTATCTGTTCTGCAAGTACGTGTGGTGAAGTAAACACACAGAGAGAGCAATTCGCAGGTCTAGGTACCTTGCCAATACAAGGCAAACTCAAAGTCAGCTTAGTCGTGTTGAGAGAAGCATTAAAGGAGGAAAAAAGTCAAGTGGAGCATTAAACCGTACTCTAAGCCAACAGCCAACTCTTAAAGTCGAGTTCTTTGCTGGAGAGTGTCTATAAGAAAGGAACGAGAAACTGGAAAGAAGTACTAAAGCCTAAGTAGCAAATGTCTTCTTACTTCACTGTCCTTCTTCATGGAATAGAATGAGATCATAAAGAGCATTTCACTACACTCTATTTGTAACTCGACTACCAAACTATTCACTTGCCATTTACTTACACAACCTATATAGAATAGGCATACGAGCAATTATTATAAGGCATCCACAGATATGCGATATGCACACTAAAATATTTGCCAAGGTGCTCGTAATTTTTAAAGCAGATAAAATCGTAAATTTTATGCAAAGCCAATAGTTGAAATATTATAGTCAAGTCTATTATGTACCTATCTATAGGTACCTATTATGCCAACTTAGCACAAAATATCACAGTAACTTTGTCTTTATCTAACCTAGCTCAAATTAATGAAATAATTATATAGATAAAATTTTTATTCCTGGATAATAAGTTGAAAAAGATTTGCATACTCATATTATTGTGTGCAGCAATTGTACAGTTAGCAAACTAGAATAAGTACCATCATCATGATACCTTATTATTGTGGTGCATTAATTCCTTACTCATTTGTCATATATTAAGCGTGTAGTGTCTATAATAATATCATACTAACATACAACCATAAATATCATATTTATCAACCACAACTTGGATAGGCAAAATATAGGGAAATTATATTAGTACCTATATATTCACTGCATTAGGTATGGTGGTGTTGTTGGTGGAGGTTGCTACTTTTTTAAGATATTTGTACAGATGGTATTACTAGTTAATGATTGTTATATAATATATGGACTTACCAACTTCCTGAGTAAATGTTTCATCCCCTTCGGGTTCACTGTCACCGCCGAATAGACTGGTATTGTCGCCGTCTCCCCTGAGAAGTTGCTCATCGGTTGTATTACTAGAAAATCGACTAAGCACTCCGGACACTGTCATCACTCTGAGACTCTTTGGAGCAAAATGTCTTAAATTGGCGAGTATAGATAAGCTCAAAATTCTGTAGCCAATACAAGCGAGAATGAAGAGCATTAATGTGAGCACAATGAAAATAATGGGAACTAAACTGTCACTGTAACTTGTCGTACTGGAATACTCTTGGCCAACTAATAGTGCTTCGTTGACATTCGACCAGTAAAAAGGCTGTTCTTCTGTCTCTCGATCTGAATTTTCCAAAAGTTCTTCACTACTACCACTATACGCACTTGAACTATTAAATGTTATATTCGCACTCAAAGCACTAGTAGTGGTAATCCTACTAAAAGACGCTTTGGTAGGAGAAACGACGGGAACCACTGGATTTTCTTCTGTTTGCTTTCCTCCTGCGGTAGGCTGTAAGATGTACAAGGAAGATGAGCTTATTGATAGTTTACTGTGGGAAGAATAATCCCCATTTTCGCCAAGACCAGCAGTGGCTGAAAAGATAGTCTTCATTTCCCTTGCGTCCTTACTCATTCGCAACACGTTCGAAGCTTGAGGGGAAACAGAATATTTTCTCGCTTTATTAGATTTGGATTTGGTGTGAAGCTGGTTGGGAGAAGAGGATGAGGACGATGTTGATGGTGGTGGTTGTGGAACTGAAGAATAAGTGACAGTGGTAGATGAGCCAAGAGCCAGACTCGTGTTCAGGACCATAGGTTCGCTTTTCATTGTTACCTTCGGCTCTCCGTCTGGAGGAAGTGTTGGTATTGATTCTTGACTCGGCAATAACACTTTTCTCTCTTCTTCCGATAATAAACCCACCTAATTAAATATACCTCGCGTTATTACACTTGTATTAATGAAATTAATGATCATTACTATCTGTATAAGAAATGTAGAGCTGCGGGTATATGAGATGAAAAATTGCGTCTCACCTGAACCATGTACACCGTGTCGGGCCAAAGACTAATCGTCACCAAATTAGAATCTGTGATCAAGTTTCCTCTTATTGCCCCACCAGACACCTCCCATGTCAAAACGTAGCCCAATTCAGGAGGAGTAGCAGTTGGAAGATCATTATCATTCTGTGGAGCGTCCCATGTCACTTCTGTACTTACAATGAAATCCTGATTGATCATAGACAATGTTCTTAAATTCCAATTTTGCATCTTCTCTTTAGAAGATACTGGAAGATCTTGAGTGTCCTGACTGAGAATTTTTTCTAATCCTCCTGAATTGACTTGAAGGACCCGAATATTCTCAAGGTTTATGTTTCCTTCAGTTAGTTTTATAATTAATGATGTTCCTGTCGTTTGATTGCCAATTAGTCGCCATTGTTGTGCGTCTTCATCAAAAATTACAACACAGTAAATAAGAAAATCTGATTGCACTGATGACGACGAAGCCCATTTTAGGAGATATTCGTCTCGTGCCACAGTCTCTTCAACGGAAAGTAAGTGTTCAACTTCAACATTCATATGAGTAGTCTCAGCGGAGTATTCACTTCCAAAGTTTTGCATGTTGCGTCGAAAGAATTCGCAGGCTGCCTGGCACCCCGTCAACTGTGTAGTGTTAAACATTTAAAAAATGTCAAGTAGTAAAAGCGACAAAGTCATAATATTTTTTTCTCAACCGTAGAATATCAATAAAGAAAACAAAGGAAACTGAAGCAGATTAGAGAGACATAAGAGAGGAAACAGTTTCTGCCTCATTAATTTATCTTAAGGTGACAATTGTTCTCTGAGCTTTCCTATTATAATCTTCTTGTCTCACAGATCACCAGTCTCTGCTTACTATCTGCAAATACTACTAGCTATGTAAACGTCCTCCTTTTATTTATTACTGGCTTCTGTTTCTATTTAACAACAAAGCTTAATCTATTCCATCGAAATTCACCTCTACACTGCATTGCAAATGCAGAACTATCAAACTAAGAGCAAACTAAACTTGAGTCAAGTATGTTGTACAATAATACCTACCTATAGGTATAAATCTCTATAAACATAAATAGTTCCGGTATAATTAAATGAGGTATTTCCTATCCTGTTCCGTGATATAAGTCTGCAGCTTACGAATTACATAGTTGACATGACATGACACTAACATAACACTATACAGAAACGTCTCCAACGTTTCTTAATAACACGCTAACACCAAACGTAAATAAATCCTAAGTAAACCATCCACAAGCCACAGGCCATATAGTCTCAATATACCCCTACATTACTGAAACATAAAATTGACCGTATATTGGACTAAGCTAACATAACCTATAATGTTGAAATGAAATAATAATATTTTTGTCTAGACATTAGTTAACTTTTAAATGTTATTGGCTATTATCTGTATAGCTATAGCTTTTATGTTAGTAAAATTATCGTGGAATCTCTTTACATTTCTCTACAGATTCTAGAAATATCGGATAAGTTTTAGTTCGACTGTGTGCGAGTACGGTAGCTTAAAACTGCGAGCTACAAGTTTCTATACTAAAATGGTAGGAAGGGTGTTTAGTGTTTACGGATCTAATCTGAAGCTAGAGGAAGAAGGGTGTTTAGGTTGTAGAGGCAGAGAAGTGGGAAGATATTTATATATTGAAAATGAATAGTGTTTGCCTTAAGAGTTTGAGTTTTACTACTTGACTTCACGCTTGCTTCTAAATCTTGATTAGCACTCTCATTACACTCCCTGTCTTAAGCTTTGGCGTAACTTATTGCCTTCAGCTTTCGCCTCTCCTTCTCACGGTGGCCAAAACATTCATTAAACATTAGTTGACGTGACGTGGAATAAACTACAAGAAGAGGCAGCTTGCTTGGCTCAAGTGTATCCCTTCTCTACAACATCTTCTATATGTCAGTGGCATGTACATAGAGTTATAGTACTACTACCCATAAACTTACAGCCGTTACAGCCACCAACATTTACATGCAATTTTTCGTAAACAAGAAAATTTAATGCAATAAAACATTTCAGATTGCACTAACAAAAAATAAAATACAAATAAATGAAGACTGACATGTCAGGTCTGTATAGTTTTTATTGTTCATAAAATCTGAGTGCGTATGTTGTTCAAGATGGTATAAAAGCGAATACCAGAATTAAAGACGCTTTTTCATAGTTTTAAGGCTGTAATAACCAAACCAGTATTCTGGTTTAAGTTCTAACTCTAACTTTTCTTTTTCCAATTATAGAATTGTAAATAATAGTCCTGTAAATGTATAATTGTGTTTAGGAACTTGAACCACTTTTCCATAATTTATTTATTTTATGAAGAATAGAAGCTACTATACATCATTACTTGAATAAATAAAGCTTGACTTACTTTTCTACTTAAAAGTTACATTCGATTACTGTAATGAGACTTACTGAAATGAATTGTAAACATTTCTTTCATTTAAACAGGTCTATGTAATTATTTGCTTTTCTTTTGATTTCTTAATGGTTTTCAGTCAAAAGTTACAAAGGTCAGTGTTCGATTTTCCTCGTCATCATAAAATACATTAAATTACAATGTCGTCTGTTTTCAGTAGACCAGACTGAAAGTAATTATATTTACGACCATTTGTTACGGCTGCGTGTTCTCAGTGATCTTGTTCGTAAAACTAGTAGAATGAAAACACCATCAAATTACGCCAGATTCCACACACACGAATATTATACTTTTTTCTGCTGCAATCTCTTTCTTGCCGACGAGAGCTCCTCTAATGATTTCCGAATCTTTTACCTACCGCGAAGCTTGACAAATACGTTGGCACCGAGAGTCGACACGGCACGGCTTAGCCAACGTGAGATAATTAAATACAGCTATACTCTTCTAGTAGCCTAAGTAGCCTTAAAGGGTTTTTCCATATAATATCTTCCACAGCTACAATATTATATGATTACTATGTCCTGCTTGTAATTCAGTCCTTCATAAAGATATTGCCGTATGTAGTATTAGTATATATGACTATTTGTATTTCTCTTTGATACGTACTATACTTTCATGAAATATTATACTCTTTGTTACTGCTATTAAGTTTCAACCTTACGATTTGAAAGTTGTGTTCTTAGCCATTCTGCATTTGAATGTAAATGGTTGAGAGCCTGAGACTGTATTCTTTTAGAATTGGAGTGCAATAAAGTTGGATAATTTAAGAAGTTATTACTCATCTGGTCTTTAGCCAGACTATCTTCTATTTCGTTAGGTGGACTAACAAGCACCTTTAGTACGTCATAAGCTGCAATTACTTTATTTTCCTATCCTCACATATTAAACAACATCACCATCCTGCAATTTAGAAAATAATGTCAGTGATAAACAAACACTTACGCAAGGTTTATTGGTAGCTGCAGTTGCAGAGCAAATTAAGGTAGATCTTTCAGCCTCTGCTACCATTTGCAGAGACGGGTCTTCTGTTTGCTTAGAGGATTCTTTCTGTAAGCGGCTTTCGTCCAAATCAGCATTCAGGTCGCGGTCGTACACTAGTCCACAGGTATACCAGCACTAAAGCAACAAAAATTGCATACAGATCAGCATTATCCTACTTATTATTTTGTGTACAAAGAAACACTACTGCATTGTGTTTACATTGTGCAGTGCAACTTGTGCAACTCCACTATTGTCTGCACAGAATTTCCTGTCTGAAATGTTTTCTAATTATCACAAAAGCATAAACAGAACTCTTTTCTAGTTTTACTTTGCCAATTGCAGCGTTTTTATGTACAAGATTGTAATCAATACTATAAGGCCGACATGGTCTTTGCATTTGTATCTCCGGAGCACGTGCTAATCGTCTCACTGATTTACGTTCAAAGAATTTAATTTGACACAAAATTATTTTTTCATTGATTTGATAAAAACGTGTCTGCAAGTCATTGACAAGTAAGTTTCTCAAATTAAAGTACACAATGCATAGAGTAAAATACAGATACAGTTAAAATGGAGCATGCCTTTAAACATACAAGATTCTGAATTCAGATACAATGTTAAATCTATTTAGGAAATGCTGCTCCTGTACTACCATTATGTTAGATATTGCAAGTATAATAAGTATATCGATTTCATGCAAATGGCTAAGTATTTATGATCTAGTAGCACACGTAGTAAAGTTGTGTACTTTGTCTGCATGTTATAACGTAACAGAATAAACCACGGACGTATTGTAACAAATAGTAAGTAGCAAGAGACACATTAAATGAGAATATGCAAGTAAGAGATGCTCGTTGATGTCTTACGAGACAAAACAGATTATCACAGCTCAACAAAAAATCCTGACATTATCCATTGCACATAGAGGAATTTGAATTACATCCAAAACCTGGGCATGATTTCATGCTCCGATATCCGTGACTAATAGAAAACATACTTTACAGTCTTTGCAAAGCATTAGTTTAGTTTAGTGCTGAGAAAACGACAAGGCCCAGATCTCCTATTCAGGGATTTCTCGCATAAATTCCCTCAGGATTTACAATTTACTTCACATTGCATATATAAAAAACACAGATAAGTTAAACTTAACGTAAAACCAATATATTTACCTACAAAATCTTGTTACACACACACGATCTTATCTGTCCCGTGTTTACTCTCAATCCTACTACGACTAGTTTGCAGTTCTACTGATACATTTTACAATACTTAGGCATTAGGCTCTACTTACACCATCGCTAGCAGCCGTAGCAAAATACGTCCACAAGGCTCCACTACAATCTGCTACTTGATATAAGTTGAAAGAAATGTAAAAATCTGAGCTAAAGCCATTCTAAGGCTAAAACCGTTTACAGATAATCTGTGTGCGAGTTAGAGTCGAAACTAAACACATGATCGATTTCTTGCCATTGCATCATAACTTACTCGAAATCTCTTCTGTGCAAATGAAACCCTGACTTTAGTACATACAGCCTGCACTTTGTGAGATTATTGGCTTCCTGTGTATTAACATACTCCATACAAAGCCTGTTTCCTAAAAAGCATTGAATCTTTCTATGTAAATATGCGTTAATGGTGAGTGTGATATTATGACTAACAATGAGCGTAAGTCATTAAGTGAAGCGTCCAAAAATACACAGGAAGGGAAGTTTTGCATTGCATGAATAAGGCAATGCATTTCCATATGTCTTAACTTTAACTAAATCACATTTCAAATTCCTCTTCGTTCCCCAGAACAGTTATTAAAGTACACAGCGCATAGTCTTACGCTCTTTTTACCTCACAAGTCTCTACCGTTTTCTATACAGAAACCCAAGTTGTATAAATACCACAACTTATTATAGCCGGGTGTATTCCCATATTTCATTCACTCATTTAGTATACAAAAGATATTTTGTGTTAAAAATATGCAGGAGCCACTGCTTCTGTTGCCTGAGCTGTAGTTGTTGGTAATGTATTCATTCATTCATAATCGGAAACATATGGACGAGCAACTCCCTGGAAATGTTTGTAAGTAACGAGTGGACTGTGGCATTAGTGGCAGTGTAACAAAATGTGCCTTATTATGGTAATATTATAATATATGACAGTAGCGTAGTAGTAGTAGGCCACAGTAGGTGTCTGTTAGTACTTAGTTTGTTAGTTAGCATAAGTAAAGGAACAAGGAACGACAGCATTTTGACTGCAACATTGGTTATGTATATTTGTGTGGTGTGAGGCGAAGATAAAAAGGAGACTTGTGTGAAATGACAAGTCTCAAGATGTGAATTCAAATGTAAAAAAGTTAGTTTTTGTTTCTCGGCTTGCGTTCTATGTGTTGTAACATGTCGAGAGGGTTTTGCATTGCTTGAAACAGACTGTCAAGTGTTCATTGAAGAGTCTTTAATTTTACTTGGCTCACTACCTCTTCTCTCTGTCTCTCTTTCCTCCGCACTCTACGTCCAACTAAAACTAAACTACAACACTTCTTCTCTAAGAAAATACAGCCTGAGTATTTGAGTATTTATGAATATGGATGAAGTATGTGGTATGTTACGCTACTCTAGTAATCTTTCATCCAGTCATTATCACCTCGAAACACAACGTCTTGTGCAAAGAGCAAATTTGCATTTTGAATGTAATAATGGGACTATGGAGCTACAGACACAGAAGTCAGTTGCCCCGAGCCTAAATTTTCTATTCAGTCTCTCTTCTCCTTCAACTCTTCAACGTTCTGTACTTCTACAGAAAGATAGAGATTCTTAAAGTAGCAAGTAGAGGCCTGAGTTCAAGTTGAGTGAGGAGGAATCAACAATGAAACTTTTATAAACTTCTTCCCATCTTAACTTTGGTTGATATGAATTTTATGCATTGTAAATGACTTACTTGGCTTTGTTTTCGACTTTGTTCGTTGTGTGAAAAAATGAGAAAATTTCAACGAACTACTAAGGACACAGACGTAACACAAAGACTTTTCAAAAGAAAATGACGCAACACGCTTGATGAGAAACTAGATGCCAATTATTCTTGACAATAATACGATGATGACACGTGCTTGCTCCTCTACTGAGAGAAATTGTGAACAATTATCTGGCAGAGTTATGTGCGCTTTGTTGTTCAAGCTGAACAAAAAATAACTTATTCACAACTTTGCTCAAAACGAAATTAATGAATTAGCATCAAAATTGAATTTTTCTGTAGAGTTTAGCAGGTATGAACACTTCATAGAGATTATACTAGTCAAGCTACTATAAGCTATACCGGCCGTGTAGCGGTGTAGCTTATTTATTTAGGTATAAGCTTATTATGCGTCATATACGTATAAAGATGGATGTAAATTCTATTAATTAAAGAGAATTGTGTCAACGAATACCGAGAAATGTAGTCTTTTATCATTAATTAGCTTACCTCTGAAAATGTCTCATCCTTGTCTTCCGTCCACTTGTTGACACGATTTTGATCTGTAGACTGATAGTGGGATGACAAAGAGCTTGGGAGCTCATTAGCAACAGCAAGCAAAACTTCATTAGACATCGCCTGTTGTATTAATTCAGTCAAACAAAAGCTTGCGTCATTATGTGAACGAATTAATCAGTTTTATAGACAATCTCCAAATGTAATGCAACAAAAAGTAACAATGCAACAAACGATTCGGCGTTAACTAGAATTTCTCCGAAATTACCGTTCCCAAATGAATCCAAGGTTGTTTGGTGTACAACGACATTATATTTTATCTACTTATTGCATTAGCAAGTTGTTGGATTACTATGTGGAAGTTATATGTATTATTATTATAATTATTAGTAGCAATAACAGCAAAGCTCCCAAACTAGTAACGCAGTATTTAAAATTTCATCTGAGAATGGCAGTTGATGAATGAAAAAATACTAACTCTAACTCGTAAGACAAACAAGTAAGGTAAACATTGTTAAACAAGTTGAATCTAATAACTTACAGCCCCATTGACTGTTGCTTCTAAGTAAACTGCATTTATATTTTTTAAGCGTATAATGCATTATCTCTATATTTAATTGTTCGAAAATTTTGTTTGAAACGTATTCTATATAGAAGGTTGCCTATTTAATTAAAATTGTTTACTAATCGTATTTGCTTTTATAAATGTAACGCATTTGAATCTAAAGATGAGATTATGTAAGTACACAGTCACAAACGATTTGCATGACCTTGATAGGTAAATCCCTATTACTAAATGTGTTCAATATTGCATAATAAATATATCCCCGCGATTAATTAACTACCAAGTCCAACTAAAAATGTTAGAAAGAATGTAAATTTTAAGTTATACTTTTTAGTAGGTTAATTGTGCATACGTTGTTGAAAAAATGGTAGGTACAGTAAAGGTAGTACAGGTAAAGGTAGGTACTACATAGATCAGGATTTAACTATGGTAGAAAGAAACGAAGGAGGCGAAAAACAAAAATGTATACAGTTTATTTACACTACACAAACATGTTGAAAGGTTTGTGTAGTTTATAGCTACTCAGTATTCAAGCAGACGCGTGTTCATTACCAAAAGTTCCATTTGATTTGATACATTCAGAATTCTGAACTTCAAATCTAGTATGTAACCTAGCCTTGCTTCAGATACTTTCATTCTACAGTAGTAGTAGTATGTATTGGATATATGATGAATAAATGTAAGCTTAACATGGATAATACGGAACTATAAATTAATTGTATGAGAAAACTTACATTTTCCAAGCAATTAGCACGACACTTGCCCAGAGAAATTATCCAAGTGGGAAAAATAAGCACAAGATTATCGTTCCCTTTTGCATTTTTACGACCTTCTTCCATATCTTTCCAGGTTCTTAGTTTCAAAACATTTTCATCCGATTTTCCAAGTACTGATGACAACACTCCGTTTGAGGAACTTTCATTTAATTTATTACCATCACCCGGCATCGTGTTTATAGTTTTTGCAGTCTCACTGTTACTTCCGCGGATTACTTTTTTGGATTTAGCTTGTAGCTCATTGTAGTTGGAAACAGAGCTATTGTCCACAGAGGAATTTTCTTTTTGCGAGACTGGAGAGCTGTGGAGTCGTGATCGGGATTCCCATTCAAAACCGACATTGAACGGAAGCTGAACAGGAAGCCCTTTATTTGCCTTAAATGTTGGATTAGGAAACGATAAATTTACATCAAATATTACAAGTACTATACACAACAAGAGCGATACAATTGCTGCCGTCATTTTTCAAGTCTTCTTTTTTCAGCTGTCAATCACTCAAGAGACTTTCGGTACCTTAATTCTTTATTGAGCACTTAGATTAAATAATAAAAGTCTGCCAGCCTGCAGATGCTCTTACATGTTGTAAAATGTCACTACAGTACTCTCGTATAAGAATTCTCACACACAATATATGTTCGCTCTCTCACTACCAATAAGGGTATGGTAAATAAAGCTTGTAGAATAAATGTTTATTTTGTACATTCACTTGAGAATTAATTTCCTGAACTTTTCCTGTCCATACGTCTCTTTAAAAACAATTTTGCGTCCAAATGTGGAAGAGAAAGTCACAAATGCCACACACAGAGATGAAACTTCTGTGTTCGCTCATAGGCACATGAGAAAAGTATTCCAGAACGAAGAAACGTGTGGTCTTTCCTCTTAGGAGGCTACTGCCGTACTGAAGAGAAAAGAGGAGATTCCGGCACATAAAACGCCTACTGCTTTGTGCAGTTTCATTTCAACAGCTTAAATTGCTTCTCTTGAATACTCAACTCTGCTTTCCACGGGCAATGAGCATCTCCTTCACACACCTTCGTACAATTTTCATTAGATATTTCTATCGTTATTCGTTATATTGTGTTACATAATATTTAATTGCTTATTCGAATATCCAGACTTGTTTATTGATTGAACTTAAAGATTACATTTTGTTTGAAATAGCTACAAAATTATTATTAAAATAAAATTACTATTTCAAAATAAAAAAAACTAAAATTCATAAAGATTTGTAGGGATGATATTAGAATCGTTGTAGGAATTTCCGAACTGGGAGGTGATCCACTGTTTACGCAGTTTAGCAAAGACCCTAAATCCACATGATCCGTTGTATTAAGTACATTACTCAAGTTTGCTCCTTCTTCGTGAGAATGAATCCAGTCTATGTAAGATGCTACTCTTGTGTAGACACCTATATGTTTAACAGTCATTTCAACTAATTAGTGTAAGTCAATCATTATCATCAATCATTTGTTAATTATCACTTTAAAAATTATTACTATTGTAACATTACTAGCTACAACTTTAAAGATTTTGTGCAAATAATTGTAGTCCTAATAGAAGCATGCAGTTTTTGTATACCTGGGAAGTTAGGACGGGCGCACCCAAACCCAAATGAAACAATGCCACATACTACAGGTTCTCCTGTATCTTCATCAACGCACACAGCCGGACTTCCTGAATCGCTCTTACATGAATCTTTACCTCCTACAAAAAGTTGTATGGAAAATTAACACACTCACGATATTCTATTTCTTCCGATTAATTATTTAAAGTGATTCTCATTCGATTTGTAATACTTTGGCTGATACAGAACAAAAATCCGTGTATTTTGCCAATAATTATGTGGATTATTATTCGTATAATACTTTTTACAGGTATTCTTAGAAATTGAATTTTTGTATCACCTTGCATGGCTCCAGCGCATAGCATGCTACTGGTAATAATAATGCCTATTCCCTCATAATAACTGTGAAAACAATTGCTAATTGGAACAATTGGAATAGTTACTTTCCGTAAGATATCTGGTCCCATATCCGATCCATCTCGAAGAACGCCCCATCCGGCCACGGTGAGATTGCCTTAATATTTTTGTTTATTTTTCTTTATATCCATTTTAAGACGCATATGATTTGACTGTAAAGAATAATGTACCGTTCACTATTGTATCCTTTACGGGTAATGAAATTGGCTTTACGAATTCGTTGAATGTAAACTTTCCGTCAATTTGGACAAGACAAGAGCAATATCATGCTCCAATCTAATAGAAACAAAAGTTGATATAAAAAATTGTGAATGCATATTAAATTGTCGTGTAAGTAAACCCTTCCCTTACTCGTCAAATTTATAACGGTGGTGTATTTGGATCGCTTTGAGTTCAAATTCCTGTTCGGTATTTTCCTGTAGATTCTGATTATGGTCTCCTGCAACGAGTAAAAGTCCTGAAATACTATCAGACGGGAAACAGTGGGCAGCAGTGATCACCCAATTTTCATTTATAATTGCACCTCCACAAACATTGCTTCGACTAACTCCGTCTATGAAATGAATCAGCCATGGAAATTCATGAGGTAAAGCTTCATATCCTCCGACTATTCTATTTGTAGCTAAAGGTCGCCCTCCAAATACTCGTCCTATAAACAGTAAACGTCGAATTTAAATATAAATGCACTACATGTGCATAATTAATGTTAGATGTCTTAATCTTAGAAAAGTAGGTATAGTTTGAAATAATTTTTAGCACGTATTCGTAATAATTTACTAATATTTACCCTGCAATGTAATGTCAACTAATGAGGAAATCAGTAAAACTACGATTTTAACAGTCTCCATCGGATGCTGCTTTTTTTAAAAAATTCAAAGCTTGTCTTATTGATGTTCTTAATGAATAGTGTTTATAAGCTGAATTGCTACGCTCATTTAAATACTTCAGCTAAATCATATGACTTTACTTCTACATGTTCATGTTCTTAGAAATAATCTGATTAATGGGTAACCAATTTAATTAGGTTCGCATGTTCCAGGTAAAAAGATAGCACGCAGTATGTATCCTCATCTGCATTGCACTTCAATTGTGCAACATGCACTTATTGTTTGTAATGTAAGACTGTGTGCTCGCTTTAATGCTAGAAGATGCACATCAAGTTTATTTCTATGCACTGTACAGTATATTCGTACTATACTTGCATCTGTTTATGAATGAAAATATAGTGTGTATTTAACACCAGCAATTTGTAGCTTGTAAGTAGTAAGCCCGGTGCATAGTACAAGTACACTGAAATTGTCACACACATTTTGTTTGTAGCAAAATAATGCAGCATAATATTGATTTTCAGAAACTCTTGAAAGTTTTCTACTAAAACACGTAATGCAGAATGTTGCGAATGTTGCTAATGGGTTATAGGTATAAAATGATTTATAAGGATTAATCAAAAGCTCGTTATGAGTTCTGCAGATGTGTTAGAGTTAATAAAACGCTATTTGAATGCAAAGGTCGCGAAAAGTTGTGCTCATAATATGCAGTGTGCATATGTGTTAATGCTGCTAATTTGCAATTCAAGCTTAGGCAATATAATAAATAAATTATGATCGTGCTGATAAAATTAGGTCATGGAATACTTGGAATGAAACGAGAGGTTTTATTTATATTCTCTAGCAGCATATGGCCTCTAAATCGTAGACTTTTGCTAAAAGTTAATTTGGGTCGTGTCATATACCTAGCATAGGTATCAACATCAATATGAGAAAAGTTACGTTGAAAAGAAAATTAGAAGAATCTAAGTAATTATTGGTAGGTACAGAAAGTAGTGCTGGAACGCTAAATATTTTAGCTTGCTTTACTTTTACTGAAGATTCAATCTGCTTCGAAACAAAAGGAGGCAATAATGCAATAGTCTATAACATAACGGTACAATACTATGCATACAAAGTTTGACAATTGGTAAATGTATGTGTATGCTATGTAAAAGGCTTGCAAACGGACAACCTGCCTATCAAATACATATTTTATTTATTTCAACGTGTTGCCTACAATGTCAGCAAATTCCTATTAAAATTAAATAATATTATGCATTGGAGGTTGCAGCAAAGAAATGATACTTGTGAGAGGAAGTGCAAGAGCCGAGTGTCTAGTACTATAGTAGCCAAATCTTTGACAAGGAGGATGGGAAGGTGATGAAATATTGACTTGGAAAACACACAATTTTTTACATGCAGATTTAAAAAGTGACAATACACCGTCCTTCCCCGATATAGACAGAAGATCTTAACTGATGAGTCAAGACCGCTGAAGAAGACTCTTGCCGCGGATAGTTGTGCTAGAACAGTCTACTTTGTGTATTGGAGCTAGTGCATAAATACAAAATAAGCATAGCGTGCAGAGATGCGTGTAAGTTAACGGGCTTGAAATGACAGGTCGGCTCAATGAATGACTCAAAGATTGTATAGACAAAGGAAAGGAAAAGGAGAGATGAGCATAGGAGGTGGGATCTTTCGTTGGTTGGGAAGCATGAAGAATTGAACTACAAAAAGAAAACAAAGAACCCCACCAAAGAACCACCACTATCCATCCACTGTCTGTTCTCCCGTCTCTGATGATGAGACAGACATAAACAGCAAAATCAAACACATAGGACACCGAATAGAACAGACTTTGTGCTTTATGAGCGTTTACTGCTAAATTGCTGCCAGAACAGTCAGCTCAAGTCAAAATGAAGTTTTCAACGACTGCAGTTGTTCTGTCTGTTCTTCTGTTGTGTGGTTCAAGTCGGAAATTTGTTTCTTGTCAGGATGTTCAACACACACTATCATTAACATACAAATTTCTCACAGGTGGGTTGCTGTTCCTACACAGAAATGCACACACACAGCTTCGTGTGTATTATTAACTACGCTGGAAGTGGAAACACCATGATGAGTGCGTGTTTTCTCAAATAATACTCAGGTAATCTGTTGACATTAGTTGGAAATGGCCCGTATAGGAAACTCCTCTAAACCAACAGACCACAGCACAACACTACCTACTTATATAAACCATTCATGCGAAACAAGGATGAGATCTTCTGTGATTCATGGTATACTCCGAAAATAATTGTGAGTCTATAAGATAGTCATGTGTTCTTGTAGCACACCTGTCACACTTGTATTCCTTAAAAGCCAAACAGGGACCGCAGTGCGGTCGTGCGGTAGTTGATGTAAATATTTAAGTTTGTACGTAAATACACTCGCCTTTGTCCAATGTATTTGTTTTTACCTAAAAGTTCCGCAACATTGCATTGTATTTTTGTAAACTTGTAGAATCAGTACACATGAACTTGCAATATAGTTCAAGTCATTGTGTAGCCTTGCAGTGCAATAATATTTGAGACAAGGAATAAAGATGATTTGTGAAACGCAGGAATCAAATCTTACAAAGAGAGCTCGGCATTTACAAAGGAACGCGTTCGTCACAAGTTGGAGGAACGAGAATGGAGTTGTTCTGTGTACGGTGAGACTTTGGGTTTCTCAGAGCAGACGATGATCTCGTGCCGCTTGTCCATTCATCTTTTAGAGTACCCCATAATTTTCTGCTTCCTCTTCTTTACGGTCATCTAATGGAGAAAATCTATTTGTAATGTAATGTAACGTACAAGGGAAACCGATAAAGATGCGCGTACAGATATAAAAGCACTTTTTGTACAGACCCAATGCACCATAATATAACAAGCCAGTTTTTTACAAGGTCAAAATTGTTTCTTCACTGTATGGTCATCCTATGCACCTAATACTCCCGATGTTTCATCATTTTTTCTGTGAGAGACTGTCAAAATGAAATAATAATATTTCTTTACTTTCAAGTTCACCTTAGCACTCTTTACGACCATAGAAGATCCTTTTAATAGGGACATCTCCTTATCCGGCACCAATAAATCATTAATAAGTCAGCCAGTCCAATTCAACCGTATCGTCGTTATTTCTGTTTAAGTAGTGCCATATAACATTTATACACATACCATTATACGATTAAGTGACTATTGGTCAATTTCATCAAATTCTTCTGCAGTGTTGCGTACATAGACAGCTATAATGGAAAAATATAAACGTTTTTACTTTCTTCGCAGTTACGTTTTTGCAGCAACAGATAATTCTTTTATTTTCCATGTGAACAACTTTCAAACATTATGGTCTTACAGTCTTCCTCTTACAGTATATCCATACATACCCAAAGAACCTTCAGCCTTCAACCAAGCAAACTCAATAAGTAGCTACAACCGAGGATCCATTCAAATGTATCTACATCCACTGCAGTATATAATTTATGAATTATTTCAGATGTTTGACTCTCATGCACGAATTAGTTCTATTAGAGAGAAAGAAATGCTAATATTATAAAGAACGGTACTTACAAACCATGTTGTTGCACTAATGTTACATTAGAGTATAATAAACCGCTATTAAATTGTAGATATTATATCGCATTAAGACTATAAGCAAATAAACATGTTGTGAGAAGACGAGACGAGTTGGATTATTATTGAAATTGATGTAAACACATGGTAAAAGCGTCTCTTCCTCTGCAAACGAAATATTTTTGTATTGTAGTGCAGACCCACAGAGCTTAGGACGTCTTAAGTTAATCCTGTATTGCAGGTTGGATAGAGATAAGCAATGTTTGAGATAGACGTGCATGATACACGGACTAGCATTATCCTGCTGCAGTTTACCCGTGAGTGGAGTGTTAAAATGAAGCTGTCAGTAGTAATTTTATGAGAAAACTTTTTACACTTCCTTCGAAAGTATGTGTAATACTACCTTAGCCTTATAAGGTATAATAGTGCAATTATTAAGCATGTAACTGAACCACTATTACAATTTACTTGTTCATAAATGTCTTTCCGTTGTTTGTTTTGTTCTGACATGGATGGCGTATTGAATGAATTCATATCTAACAAGTTTATGAACAAGCAGGCTAAGTATAGAGGACATAGCTTAGTAGATCCTAATAATGTGCCGGTCTAAGTGATGTACAACATTTATGTGTATGATAATGGTGGGCTTAATGTTAATCTACTACGCATATCTCTCTCTGTGTATGTTCTTCCTTTATAGTTCTTCCATGCCTTGCCTATTACTCCCACTATTACTACTGATATAGTTGATTTTGTTTGCAACAGTCCGTGTAGTAGTGTACTAGAGACTGAATGTATTACATACCTAAATACTACCTATGTATGTAGTTAGACTCTCACTGTGTAATATTCCTGCACGTAATTCTCTTTCCTTATGTAGCCATCTACAAATCAAATAAATCGTACAAATGACTAAAGTTTCTCATTATTACATACTTAAAGGCTATTTCGGAGTAATGACATGGATTATTGCACTAGGAATTCTCTCTCTGCAATAATAATATCATGCTGCTCGTATTATTTCACTACTAGTATTACTTACTACATTACTATTACAATACAAATACAAACTGTGTATTTACGACTCTATGAACTTTGTAATTGGAAGAAGTGTTATGTTATGGTACAATAGCATGAGAAAGCAAACTGTAGAATGGAATGTAAATGTTCCTGTGTAATATGCTGGAGAGAAGTGTTGTAGGGAGAGAGAGAGAGAGAGAGTAAACGTTGGAGAGTTTGAGACAGCAAGGCAAAAATTGTTTTTCTTAAAATTGAAAAATTCTCTCATCTAAATAGTTGTTTCTCTAACCGAAAAACTGGGATCGTCCATAAAGAAAAGAAAGAAGAACATGAAATGAGTCTTTTTGTAGCTCTGGAGGAATTTCTAAAGGCATTTTCCTTACAACGATGAGTAAAAGTCCATTGCATTACATGTGACATAAAAAATCAAAATAAGTCGCATTAAGAACGTTACTTCAATTCCAACACTTCTGCTATTGCTTCTGTTCGTGTTTCATATTGTTATTTGTACAGTGAAAATGTTTGAGCATAAAAAAGTGAATTCCAGTCGAGTCAGTCAGTCTGTGTTTTACCCATGTTTCTGTTGGTATATATACGAATGGTAACATTCTATATGGGGTAAATGGTAAGTGTGAGCTTAAAAGTCAGTTTTGGCTGAAAAGGCTGACAATGTCGAAAAACACAACAGAGAAGCCAGGGACAGTTGTAGTGGCCATAATAGCAACAGTAGCAGTATTAGTGTTGTATCATAATGGAGTTTGTAGAAAGGGGACAGGATAGATTATGGAGTCAGTGAAGCAAATAAAACCCGATTGTCACGACAAACATGGGCACTGGATCATGCAAAAGGAATCTCGCCTTGGGTTTTGACAATCAAACTCATTTTATGTCTCATCAACTTGTATAAGCTGTTTCATTTTATAGCGACTCATAAAGTGTGATGTGGATGCTGAAATGATGACGATGACAGGACGGCAACCCATTTGTCATTACATGGGAAAATTCTTCATTATTATTGGTATTTTGTGCACAGTGCTCACCATGTATGTGTACAAACACACATCTAAACTACTACACTTGCAATGGTTACGCAGTAGAATTATACTTGAGATTACATTTGTTTCACAATAAGTAATAGTATATTGTACTATGGAATTCTAAATTATATTTGGATTAGGATACATAATCCTGCAAAATGACACCTTTTATTAAAATTTTTGTCCATGTATCCAGTTCAGTCAGATTAAATTCTCAGACATCAGTCAGATAAAATTCTCAGACCTCAGTCAGACAAAATAAGTGATACTATGTTCCTCTGTGCAAAAAGCAATACAAATTGAATATAAAATATATCAGAATTGTTGTATGCTGCACACTACAGAGTTGGACTCACACAATTTGAGACTGGAGACGTAAACAGTAAGAATTTTGTTAAACTCGATATTTATTGTAGCGTTGCCCATGCTTGTACTTCGGAGAAGTAATATTTGTAGATAAGCCGATGGTCAAATGGAGAGCATGCAGAAAAATATTCTTAAACACTATAACTACATAGTATTACAAGGGCATATCTAAAAATTTGTATTGGGAGATGGGACTGTTGTCGTCTGGAGGTTGGGAACCAAAAAACTAGCAAATTTTTCCAAATAACCAATTTTGCCTGGAATCTGGGGAGTGGGGGGGGGGGGGTCTCAAACCTGGTAAGTCCATACGTACATACGTCCTTGCATTATTATTATTTGGCAAGAAACAATGCGTAATAGGCGGACGAAATACATGAAATAGTCTTTCCTGTGTGTTTGCAAATGTTGAGAATTGAATAATAGAATTTCGTAAACGTTAAAACGAAGGAGAAAGGTTGAAATGCCCATTTAATATGATTATTATTATATTTTCATCATGCAATATACCTTCCCAAACTTCCCATGATTGCCCGGTCACCAGTACTACGTGTACACAAAATAGTAACGTTTTCAGTTCAGCAACAAATACAACAGGCAACTATTGTTCTGAATTTAATTCATTGTACTCAGTACAATGTACTAGATCATAATTTATAAATTATAAATGTAATTCTCATTTTTCGTTAAACAGTGTACGGAAGAGGTAAACAAAGAAGGGATCATTAATTGTTAATATGGATGACATTTTCTTCAGGGTGGTCTTTTAATCGACAAGATGCAATTACGTATATTTGTTTATTGTATATAGCCTGAAATAACAAAAGACAATTACACAATTACGCATTGTGCTTAATTGTTTGCAGAGCTGCAGGAAAGAGCTCCAGTCGCACTTTGCACTTTACAGTCGTAGTCGGAGAGTTGATTTTGAACGAACATTCCTTACACTGCGCATTGCATTGGGATTTTATATATACTTTACTTGTACTTGCACTGCATTACTGCTCTGCACTACCATTGCGTTGTCCATGCATGTACTCCGAAACTAAATGTTCCGTAACATAATTGCATAATATCGTATGTAATGCAACACCATAAATTATATGAAGAAAGCATATTATATGTATATTATAGGTATATTATAGGTATGCTATCGTTATCAGACAAACACATAAAAACATGTTTATGTAGTGCATGGGCATGTGTGGGGATTGTTTATCTTATTATAAATATATCATTATGCTAGTATTACCTACACGAACAAGTGTATAATATCTCAAGATAGTTTAGAGTAATATTGATTTATCTATATAAATTTACGACGAATCATTTATCGATCTCTGTATTTACGTCAAATGGTTTTACACATAAGTCCCAAATCAAAATTTACTTTTTTAATCAACCCTTAATTACTATTTGCTAACTTAATCCTTTTGGGTTTACGTCTACTACGTACCACATACACCTTTCGACACGCAAAGGCAGCTGAAATCACTAATAATAATTCATTCAGAAACATTTTACAACTAAATTACTGAAAAAATGTATTCCTCTTTACATAAATCTACGATTCCATTATTTGACTTGTCTAAACTCGAGGGACAAAGGGAGTGGTCCAGTGAATATGACAAACTGTGGAAAGAAGTTGCTGACGGTTTTTCAAACTCTCTATCCACCATTGGTTTTGTACACTTAATAAATCATGGTATTCCGGGTGAAGTTGTAAGCAAGCCCCTCTATAAGCTATAAGCAACTTATTTGTTTAATTCGTGTGTTTTGCAACAAAGGAAAATAATGATGATTTTACTTATGTTTGAAATACATCAGATAAAAAAAGCTTTCGACGATTCTGCTGCATTCTTTGAATTACCAGAAGAGCAAAAGCAAAAATACATTAAAAATGACCCACTAACTGAAGGAATGCACGGGTACAGTCAACCAGGACAAGAAATGTACTATTTATGGAACACACTAACCAAATAATACATATCAATGCATAAAACAACTTTGTGCAGTTTCGGTATATTTAATGTGTATAATGTGTACATACAGACTAGGAGAAGGAAAAGACACAGTGGACAACCTTCGGGAATCCTTCGATTTTTGGGATTGGAAAAATGGGGAAATGCCAATAGAAGTTCCTGGCTTTGTAAACTCAAATCGAGATTTAAAAGACGAGTGCAAAAAATTGTCTAGAACTTTATTGCAATTAATTGCTCTCGCTTTGAATTTAGAAGATGTAGATTTCTTCATTAAATGTCACACTGGGGTCACTAAGGAGGAACTTAATAACAAATCTTACACCAGGAATTTATATAGAACCCAATATTACTATCCTATTACCGAAGCGATGTTGTCGCAGGGAATTGACTTATCCAAAACACTGAGATGTCCCGAGCATGCAGATTACGGAACTGTGACACTCCTCTTTCAAGATATGACCGGTGGATTGCAGGTAATTAAAGATAATCGCAAAAGCTAGAAATAGAAAATGACAGTTTGGAGAATTAAAAATCACATACATCTCATTATTTTCGGGGGAATCTTAGGTAAAAAATTTTCATCACGAATGGATCAGCGTTGATCCAGTAGATAATTCAATTCTCTGTAACATAGGAGAGTTGCTAGAGATTTGGTCAGCCGGATTGTTTCCCGCAACGGTAAAATTAATAATTACTAAAAAGATTTCAAATGATACAGTAATAATAATTTCAGTTCAGTTCAGTTCAGAGTTTAATCATCCTTTTATTACTTTGTGTATTACAACAGCCACATAGAGTGATCATCCCTGAAGAAGACGTAAGACGAAAAAATCCAAGGCAATCTATCGCATTCTTTGTAAATTCAGACGACTGCACTAAAATTACTCCATTAAAGCACAACCCCACAAAGTCTTACAGTGCAACAACTCCAGAAGCACATTATAAGATGAGAATCAACAATTCTTACTCTTGATGGCAATAACGAATATTAACGTGCACTTCACATTTTGAATTTTTGCTTCTGTTTCATATGCAGTTTAGTTTGTCATTAAAACACTGGGATTAAAAAAACTCAAATCACTGGGACAAAAACCACTAAGAAAAAGACTAATTTTAAGATGTCCATAACTAAAAATATCGTTTAAAATGGTAATATCAGTTGAAAAGTAGGTCATGTATCATAAACAGGTCTGAAAAATATCCAAAGCTTCTCACTTGTGGATACGGTTTGCGAGAATATTTACTTTTAGGTAGGATTTTAGAACATTGTTCGTCCTTTTCTTTATATGGTATGAATTGTGGATACGGTACTATGTAATCCTAAAGAAATACAAATAAAGCGAATTAATTTGTAAAACAAAATTAGGATAATTAAATATGTGAATATTAAATATGCATCTTCCCACCTTCAGTAGAACTTTCTTTTTTCCATGGCCTGTGCAGAAACCATATTGTTTACCACTTAACCAACTAGCTTCAACGAATTTTGCAATCTTTTCTTTATCTTCGCCCCATTTAAGTGACCTAATGTACTTCCCAACAGTAGTAATGGTGCTATTTGGTTCTGGGGAAGGATCCACAATATTTAGTACATCAAAAATGTTCAGAGGATTTTCTAAAGTGCTATTCCTTAAGTGCATAAGGTCATCGTGGTTAAATTCCTCGCTGTCTCTAGATGAAACAATATAGTAAAGAAACAGTATGTCATTTACATTGCATTTTTGCATTGATTTATTATATAGTTACTGTAATTTCAAATAGTTTGGTTACTTTTGAACATAAGGCAAGTTTTTTTCTTTTAATATTTCCCCTTCAACCTTTCTTATTCCTAAACCATTAAAGAAGGTCTGAAATTCCATTTGGTTGCGACATTGCGTTAGAGTTTCCATTCGAGGGTAATAGTGCACAAAGCCAATACACATTTCTTCAAGAGCGGACAATCCAGCCTAAAATTAAAATGTACATTAACAATAATTAAACATGTCTCTGAAAGTAAGCAATTTGGTAAAGGACAGTTATCATTACATAAGTCGGTTTCGATCGTGCACTGGTATCATATGTACATTCAGTAAGTAAAATGTCGCCTGGGAGTATTCTTCTTTCTGGCTGCACGATTCTGAATTCTTGGTAGTTGAAATCATAATGATCATCCTGTAAGATATAAAATAATCAAATACATACGCAAAACTGTGATTATCTCTGCTGTTGATTGATTCAGTATCTATGTATTAAAGAATATATGTACAACCAATTTTTAGAAATAAAAATAGACACCTTAGCCAACGGGGGTAACTCTTGTCCATTTCTAATGTGACGCACAATTACTTTTTGTCCTGCTGTGTGTGTGTGTAGCAGAACATGAGTAACATTTACTCCTCCAGGGGGCAATGTCTGTAGAATTAAAAGTTAGAAAAACCTGTCGTACGATAATTTTACCATGCGCGTTCTCCATCCAATTAGAATTGACATAGAACTATATGTCTAACCTTAGTGGTACATTCAGCAGTGCAGTAGCTAACAGTCTTGAATGATGAAGCTTCAGGTGGAATCATATGGAAAGCAGTCAATTTATTACCAACATCGATCACGCTCTGATCGAATTGCCTCGGTTTATCAGTAAGATACAAACGCATTCCGGAAGAATCAGTATCTGTATATGCATAATCAAAATTATTCTAATAATATAAGAAATACAATTCAGTTACACGGGAAAAATCATACGCTAAAAGGAGTGTTACAATATTATTACAGGTAAGTTTTTGAGGATTGTTGTAATGCACTTCAAACATGAAATATGTGGATCCGCCGTATTGCTCTCCAAGTGGAATTCCATTTTTTTCAGGCAAAATTAATCCTGTGAAATTAGAATAGAAATATTTGATGTGCAAATTACATGCAAAAGACAATAGATAGTGGCAAAGGAAAAACGCCCGTTAAACCAAGCCCGTCATTAGATTTTGGGAATGCGTATCGTACCATCTCCCCCAACCGTCCAAACTAAGGGCATTGAAATGCAATGTGTTGGCCACTCCGAAGGCATATTGGGTTGATAACACTCTCCACCAGGGTGATTTATATACTTTTCAAAAACTGTTTCAGATCCTCCATGAGATTCAGGGACAAAACAATCATAGAATATTATGTGGTGTATTTTTGATCTATGATCTGGCGAAAAAATTGGCTTGTACTGTGATACAGTTAAATTCATTACATTATAGCAATTTACAAGAATCATGAATTGCAAAGGAAAGTTTCATTTTAACCGTAAAAGCTTGAGTTATTTACAGCTATGATTTGGTGTTTCTTGTCAAGATGCTGAGCTTTGACAAGTTTGCAGTAATAATACGTTTCTTGGCCATTGACAGTGACATTTTCCATTCTAACATCCCAAATCTTGACGCTAGGATCTATTTGTGTCGTCTCATCAGGGAATTTTGAAATATGAGTGTCTCTCTTAAGGAAAACGCTACGTACTCCTCTGCCAAGAGGACCATGATATAAAGGCTTAAAATATCTTCTGGAGGGTGATGGATCTTCTTCGCCCCATGCATAAATTAACCGAACAGTATCATCCTGCAAATATATTATGGCTCTTATTGAAACTAATTTGTATATTATAATGTATCAAGAATTCAGGAATCAAAGGAAAATTGAAAAATAAGTGACGTTCCTCTACACAAGGCTTACATAGTACGTTATGCATAGAGTTGCATTAATCATATTTTGTGAAATATACATACGGTAATTTTTGTATCTTGTTTATCATCGCAAGTGTTCCATGAACGCCTGAACCGGATGCTTGTTTTCCCATCGCTTTCAGAATGCTGTAAAAGCTCATAATTGTGTTCTCTGTCTTCCAATGGTGCGGAATTTCCAACAGCATATAGATCCTATAATAAAATTGAAGGCCAATATTTCAAAGTCTACAATTACTAGTATTAACTACTGATAAGTATTTCGCGAGTAATTAAGTTATAGTATTTATTAGTGGTAATTACTATAATTAATTAGTTCCTAGAGATAAATACCTATATACAAATGTATACATCAATACATCCATAAACGAGATGAAGAAATGAATTTTTGAGTTATCGTGCATACATACATCCTATTCGCATAAAGTATCGTGCGATACGTAATTGTACAGAATTATTATTATTGTCATTTATCGCAATACGTAATTAGAAATTCTTACTTGATTCACATACTACTTACAATTATCTGCAGGAATGGATTATTTCATTTGCACATGATAGCACAGTTAAGTAATATCTGTATGTGTAAATAATACCATTACCTAGTTCTAGTGCCTAGTACATAGACACACAATATTATACTCTTAATATAGTGTGTCTAGCTAGTACACAGTGAACCTAGTGCATAGTGTTCGCATTAAGGGTCTAGGTATAGCGAATGTCCACATATATCTACATACATAATATTCTATTATGTACATATTGACTTATTAGTGCAGGACAAGACAGAATGGTCATTTAATGGAAGTTTATACCCACAGGCATACCTTAATATGACCTTGTCCGTTGTCATCGACCCATCCCATTAGGATATCACTTCCTCGCATGGCTCCATTCGGTGAAAATCCAACAGCAACATAACCTTTGGTTATCGCACTGATTTCCATGATGAGAAACTCTTTGTCGTGCGAAAACCATTTAATTTCGAAACCTCCATCCAGGACCAAATGCCGAGTCCATACAATGGAGTCTTCTGGGACTTCATTTGTAGTTTCATTATTCCCTTTGGCACTCGCGACAAATAACACAGAAAACAAAATGCAAGTCAATGTTTGCATTCTAAAATTTTTAATTTCCAAAATGTACCCCGAAGTTAGAACATTGGAATCACAAGTGAAGTATTTTCACTCAAGTGATTAAAAAATTCAATTGCACCACAATACACAATTTCGATTATGATTTTACTAATACGAACAAATGCAGTGTATAAAAGATTTCAAGCTACACAGAATTTTACATGTAGGTAAATGTAAAAATTCTTAGCTATACTACACCCTCATACAAAATCTAAGCACTACACTGTAATGTGTAACTCTCTGGTCACTTTTTTCGTCTTCGTCGTATCTGACTTGCACACACAAGGAATTTCAATGTGCTTATCTATTATATTACGGCGTCTTCAATTTACTTGGATTACATCAGTGGATATTCTGGATAATGATGGTATACTAATACTCGTAAACATTAATTCAGGGTCATATGGACAACTCAAATGCAACAACCATTACCCAACCATACCCAACCATTTTTTGTTGAAATTAATGAGCGACAAGTTTTTACTGTCCTATTAGAACTGGCATGGAACATACGAAATTGTTGGACAAAATGTAGGAATTGTCAGTTTTTATGCTGGGGGCAGTTTACACACAAGAAAGCCGAATCTTGCCAGAAGACTTTTCATGCTGGGCAAATACATAGATGTCCCATAAATTATTTATATAATGCATGGCATGATAAATTTGTATGCATTGCATAAGTATATGCGGAAATGAGCAAGATAAATGTTTAACATGTATACGTACTACGTACTCTACGTTCATGCTTTACACTACTCCGTAGCAAGTGTTATTTTTGGTGAATAACATAAACAGAGAACCAGTTGAAAAACAAATTTTCGCAAACAGGTAGATGGTAAACATAGTCCAGTGCTATGATAAGCATATCATAATATAAGTATAATAGATTTACACCATGATGAAGAGTCTAATGTCTACTATATACATGTTTTTGCTGTGATTATTCTACAGCAAACTCCACTGGATGCCTATACTGTCAGAAAATCGGGGAATTTAAGATGTATTAACATTTGAAATATCTTTAGATGTGATTGGGTAAATACAATCCTGTCCAGACACATAGACTATAGACATAATGTAAGTAATATATTAAAATACAGACTAATTTGGTTTCGCTCCGATTTTACCACTTAGTAATGACATGATATATATACAATACAGTACAGTAGTATGCGAATTCTAATACAATTGAATGAGAATACTAATACACAGGGGAGAACATGGAAAGTTTGCCTTTAGGCCAAAAGAGTATGAATTTTGTTTGATACTAATACAGTTGAATAAAATCGGTCTAGTACATTAACAGCTCAAGCTCAATGCGTGTAAAGGAATAACAATTATATTGATTAAAATGCCATAATGTTACTAATAACACTTTCTCTGACATATTCATTAGTAAGTGAAATTAAACTTGATTACCCCATTATTCAAATGCATACAATAATATTATGGCAATAGAAAATTATTTATTAATACAAATTTCTATACGCAACAGTTTAAAGTCAAAACATGATTGTTAACATAAAATAAAAGCCTAATCAGAGTCGAGTTAAGTTTTAATACATAATATAATGCTGGTATGTTTAAATGAACAGGAAAATATTAGAATTTGAATACAAGTTCATATACACATAGTGTTTTGAAGAAACAGTTTATTAACAGACATCCATACTTATTTACATTTTATACTTAAGCGTAATGATGTATTAATGACTTTTCTGGTAACACGACATTATCAAATGTATTAAACGTGTAATATTGCAAACTGCTGTCAAAGTAATTATACAAGATCTACTATAATATTATAAACATTAACACAAATTTACCTACATCTCAATTAAGTAAGCATTAAGACAATCTGAGCACATCAAGTTGTACACACACTTTCCAGACGTTAATTAATATACTATTTCAGTATCAATCTGAATACATTTTTACAACACATAAGTTCTACATATGGTCAATATGTACAGTTATACATTATACATAGGTGAAATACCTATACCTCTGAATTGTTCGACAATCACAATTTTCATTTTTTAATACTTAACCTTATGGGTGGAATGATTTACCAGAGCATCATAGAAATGTTATTTATGACTGTGTGCAGTGTATCACTCTTTACCTACTGCTTCTTCTGTGACAGTAACTGACTTTCCGTTAATAAATGCTCCGTCTTTTTGCATGGCGATAACGTTATTGTCCCGTGGAGCCCCTTCACCGTAAGCCTTAAACCTATAGGTAGGAGCCGCAAGTCCGAATTTCGCTTCACACCAGTAATGTCGTTTTGCAAAAAGATCGGTAACTGAAAACTTATAGGATCCTCCAGGGGGAATCACTTTTCCGAATTTAGAAAATGGATCCTGACAATCTAATCTCACTTCAAGGTCAGATAGGTTTTCGATTTTGATTTTGTGAACTTGGTATGGCTTTTTTTCTCCGTCCAAAATGTCTGCGACTTCTTTTCCAGAGTAGAATTTAACATCAAAATTTGGTACATGATTCTGGTCCTGTGAACCTTTCTGATCACCTGGTCTCTGTTTCTGTAATATGTAATACAATAGCAAATAAAAATGTGCTTTGGTAATTAAATAATGTATGTTGCAATTTGCAATAACTTGTTTCATTTTACCACAAAAAGGCTATAAAGCCTAAAAATAAAAATCTTACATGTATTGCTTTCACTTTAACAGGAACTCTTTGGTTCTTAATTCTAACTAGTGCTGCTTCTTCTTCCGACGTGTCATCAATTGATAAAAACAAAATCAATATAAAAAGGAAAAATATTCCGATGATCACAAACTTAACACGACTTTGTAAAATCAAGCTTAACATTGTTTTTCAGCACAGAATTAATGTTTTCAACGTTTTCTACAACACAACTAAGGTTAACACACATACACGATAAAGTGCAAGTCATAAGTTGCAATTTGCTTGTAAGTGGTAAGTGACCAAAACAAAGGAAAATTATTGGCACATACGCATGTTGTTTAGATGTTAGAGGAAAGAACAAATTACAATTCAGAAGATCGGCTTTAAAAAACTATAAGATCTATTTCCATTATGGTAAATCTCCCCGCTCGCTCTGAAGTCTGAACCGCCTGTAAACTTGTTCTGTTGTCCAAAATTAATTTAATAGTATTCTAACAATTACTTAATTGTGATAAGAATTAAAAATGGGCAAATTATTTTGTTTCGCCGTATTTAACTTTGAATTTACTACACAATACATACAAGGATACAAGGTTACATAGCAAGTGCAAATCTGGCGAATATTGAACAAGCCGCTTCAATAAGCAGCGATTATCGGTTCCGTAGTCGTCTCATACTTACGTAGTATGCAGGCACAGTACAGTGTACGGCTCAGCAGCTCAGGTGTGCAAACAATATTTAATGCGTTACAAAATGTTACTTTTGAAAAAAAACAGTTCGTATGTTCCATAATAATGCTACATTATAATTACCATCTTTGAAATTATGTAATCTGCTCTGAAAGTGATGAATATGGAAATGGTTGGGTTACTTTAATGAATAATGTAAGACAATTTGCTTATGGGCATTATCGTGTCGTGTCTCATTAAACCATAAACTCGTGTGTATGACATGATTGGGTAGGTTAGGTATTAAAGACACAGTTTAATGGAATGAATACCGCACACATGATTGATGGACTGTTTGGAAAATTCGGATAAACAATAAGTGGAAGGGGAAATCAGCGGAAATCTTGATCTGCCAGAATTGCTGTTTATAAAACTTGTTATTTGAAAAGTGTAATTTTGTCTTTCATGCTTTTAAATATGTAATGAAGCTATTAGTGAAGGTGTCACGATTAAAATGGTGAAGGAAAGCAGAGATTACCCAATAGATTTTTTTATTGCAATATGAAAGTTTATGATTTGAAAACTGAATTATTTTGAATATTGTGTCGTAAACAAGATAATTATAATTTCCAACGCATGAAATTTCGTTTTCATATAGAAAATGATAAACTTCTATCCCACTAATTAGTGTATTGAGCCGTTTCCGTTGGCATGCCCATTCTCAGGTTGGACAGGAGTATTATAAGCTGCAGCATGAACTTTTTGAGCCCTTCCAGAAGGATCTTCTGGACAATTCCAGTCAGCTCGTGGAATCCACCTTACCACACTCTCAGTGCATTTGTCCCCAGCATACCAACTTTCGAAGATCTCTCGGTACCAATAGGCTTCTTTGGTCTTTGGTGTATCTGCAGGCCACCTCTCGTGTCTCGCGTCAAATTTTTCGTCACTGATAAGAATCTCACTTCTCTCTTTCAAGCTGTTAATCCAAGAATAGCCAACACCATCTGAGAATTGTTCTTTTTGTCTCCAGAGAATACTGTCTGGTAAATAAGGTCTTGCAGTTGGGTCATCGGAAGTGTCGAAGGCTTTTCTGAGAATGTATTTTTCCATTTTGTCTTTACCACACATTTTGTCCTTGGGGTCGATATTCATAGACACTTCCAAAAAGTGTCTATCCAAGAAAGGTACTCGAGCCTCCAATCCCCAAGCCATGGTGGACTTATTGGCACGAAGACAATCAGATGTATGCAGATTTTTAACGCGCTTCACAGTTTCTTCATGAAGTGATTCTGGATTTGGAGCGGAATGGAAGTACAAGTAGCCTCCAAAAATTTCATCTGAACCTTCCCCACTAAGAACCATCTTGACACCCTGGGCCTTGATCTTTCTACTGAGCAGAAACATGGGAACACTCGCACGAACAGTAGTAACATCATACGTTTCCAAATGGAAAATCACGTCAGGAACTGCATCAATCCCATCTTGAATAGTAAAGGTGTTTTCATGATGAACCGTTCCCAAGAACTTAGCAGCAGTTTTAGCAGCAACCAAATCGGGAGATCCAGGAAGTCCAATTGAAAAAGAATGAAGCCTTGGCCAAGTAACCCATCCATCTTCATCCTCGCTGCTGCTTCTTGCTGAATCTTCTGCTTTCGTAGTAACTTGATGACACGCAATTTTCTCAGTTTCCCTCAGAGCAATGGAAGCCACAAGACTGGAATCAAGTCCTCCAGACAAGAGGACACCGTAGGGCACTTCAGACATCAATCGTTTCTTTACGGCCTTTTCGAAGCTTTCTCTTAATTCTTTGTAATCGATAGGATTTTGTGCCACTTTGTTTTCGGGCCACCAAGTCGGTTCGAACCAGCGTGTAATTTTCCCAGTGTCAGATGCATAAATGTGTCCAGGAGGGAACGCGAGAATTCTGTCGCACTCTTCATGTAAAGATTTCATCTCAGATCCAAAGTAAATTGTTTTCGGGGAGTTAGAAACAGTTCCATAGTAAAGAGGATTGACTCCAATCGGATCACGAGCAGCAATAATGCGATTTTTCTTTAAGTCGTACAGGACGAAAGCAAAATCTCCATCCAAGTAGTCAACACACTTGTCTCCGAAAGCAGCATACAAGTGCAGAATAATTTCACAGTCAGATTCAGTACGGAAGGTGACAGGAGCAGGAAGTTTTTTGCGTAATTCACGATAGTTGTAGATTTCTCCATTGATTGTAAGGATAAGAGAACCGTCTTCATTGCAAATCGGTTGAGCACCACTAGCAACTCCGACGATGGCTAATCTCTCATGACAAAACACGTGTTGCCCCGAAATGATACATCCTGACCAGTCTGGACCTCTATGACGGATTTTCTTTGATTGGAAAATTGCTTGCTGTCTATAAGCTTGAATATCTCCGGGATAGTTGAACACGGCGAATATTCCACACATTTTTCAGGTTATTGCGTATCACGACAGTTTTGTTACAGAGTAGTTGTATCGTATATAGGAACCAATATCACAGAGCTGACAGAAATAGTTTTCACGAGTGTTCTTCCATGTGATTTTAGAGAATAGACGAAAAGTGATTATGTGTCTGTTGACTGTGAACACGTCGCAAGTACTATTTGCATAAGTGCCTTATGTAAATTGCAAAGTAAGGAAGTCAATGAGCTTTCCTGTCGCACGAATGCTTTGACACGTCCAAGCAACTCCGACTCTGTTCGAAGAAAGAAAGAATGGACAAGTGTAAATGAACCATCTGCGATGCAACGAGCTTTGCTTTTCTGATGCTGCATACTTACCTATATTATGTACTCCCATTTCATTTCATGCTTCCTATAAAATATTATGTGGATGAGTTGTGTTCTGTATATGTGTTGGTCCTTCTCCGAAACACACAAGACTCTCAATAGACACAGCACATTACATATTACGTATCATCATTGTATTATCTTACACAGAATACATAGTCTCTATTACGAAGTAGGTAATGAGCTACAACAAACCAGTCCTAACACATTAACGATTAAATGCTTGTAATATTATAAAAACTAAGCTAGCAGAGTTTTATTATTGACGATTCATCAACTTCTGATTTACATACATGCTACAGTTACATTACATCTTACATCGGCAACAAGTATTTACAGGGGAAGCCTTTTTTGATAAAGGATGCACACCACAGCACACGTGAATACAGCATGGATCACAAAATCATCTCTATATCTGAATAAACATGCATGGTATGTAAAGAGTGTAAACTCCTATAAAATAAAAGGTCTGCACGTTTTCTCTTAAAGTGATTTCTTCAGCACTCCTTGTAATAATATGTATATTATATATCTGTACAGTAACCTGAAGTGGTTTTGGTCCACTTAGTCCTTGACGGTTTTTATAAAATGATCCAACATACTATTAGGAATATCAAGTTGATTCAAATGGTCAGGAACAATTTTCTATGGTTTGTGGTGGTTCTACCCTAGCCTAGCAATAAATATACAACAAAATGATTTTGAGAATATGAACGTTCTTAGGATAGATAGAGAGAGGTAGTCAAAACAGAAGCCGGAGAAGCATATCAACATCAATAGGATCAATACCTTATAGTGTAAGAATAATAATGCCGTACTTTAAGTAAGATATACACAACACAAGAATGAAGAATTATTTGTAAGACATCACTACCACCACTACATCCATTACCTATCTATACACAAGCACAGGTTGTACATGCGGTTGCACTGCACCATCCTACGATTGAATACTCCTTAGAAAACACAAGGCATGAAGAATATTAAATTACAATGCAATGCAAGCAACACATTTTTGCCTCCGGTGCAGATTTAGTTTCACATGAACTTCTATCACAATCACCATTACAATATTTCATGTCCACACTCAACTTGCAGCTTATAATAGCATGAACATGATGCAAGTGCATTCTATTATAATAATGACTTGGAAGATTCAGTTTGCTTTGAACAGGCAAACCCATCAACTCTCATTTTACACAGAATTTCCATTTGGAAAATTGTTAGTTAGTTCTAGTCAATACTAGTTAATTAATAAATGTATGTCTTTAATGTAGCATTCGATAAGTTTAGCATGTTATTCTTGGTATCTTGGTCTTGGTACGCCATGTAAGTAATAATTAAGTGAGCAAGTAGTAGTATAATTTAATTTTACAGTGCATAAAGTACAACTGCATAAGTTGGAGTGTATAGCGAGGTATAATAGGTAATAAAATAACTATTGTCACAATCGGGAATCGTGTTTATTTTTAATGTCCTATCGTAGCTGGTGTAGTGTTCATCTGTTTACTTAAGCTAATTAAGCGTGTACTGCAATATACTAAACGAATGTTAATGCACATTTAATATTTTATTTCCATGTTGAACATTTCCTTATCAGTTTCTGCAGAGAAATGTTTGCTTGCATGCAAATAATATGTAAATGGTAAATTATATATATACAACTCTAGCTATTCTACGACTAGGTAAAGCTATGTATGTATAGGGCAAATGTTATTGTACATTGTTCCGTACGTGACTTATACTAACTTCGCTTGCAATAAAATGACTTATACGGTATTATCAACATGGATGTAGTAGGGATCAACAACTATTTTTGAGTCTCATTCTCATTGTGGTTGTCACTTGTCAGATTCAGATTACGGGTAATGTTAAAAATGTCATTAATCTGCTGATCATACACCATTATAGTGTGATACTCCACTCCCGTATGCTGAAGGTACTTTCATTCAGTTGAGAAAGATTAGATATTATTAATGTAAATTTTCCGTACAGAATGGAAAATACATGCAATGCTGTTTTGCTGCAACCTGTTTTACCAGAAACAGAAACTAAAAATTCTTTGACACTTCATTTGCAATCTAGTACCTAATTGTTTACGACCTATTTGATATAGTTTCTTATTGTATGTAGTTTATGAATAGGGTGAAGTAAACAAATGAATCAAATCACATACGTAAACACTAAAGTGGAGTTAGTGGAGTGAGAGAAGACAATGTTTTCCACCGATCTTAAGTAAATCGATTTATAACACACGGAAACTTTTCTGACAATTTTTACATATACTCTACACATAATATTACATGTAATAGTAATAATACAGTATAATGGTATACATATAGTACCTACAAATAGAACACTGTACTCAACACTAAATGTGCTTTGTACAGATTAGGAATTTTTCCACGGTCCTGTACTTTGCTCTGATAATCTTCAATTTTCGTTTTTGCTTTAACAGTTGACTTAACCAGATATGTATTTCATTCATTCGGAATTATTCACTGCATGAATACCAATGCACAGCGGATGTCCCACACGTGATTACTACAAGATTACTAATTGCTTTCGCAACAATTTTATTGACGATTCGTCATGTATAAAAATTGTTATCTCTTGTGCCAAATAATGTCATATCTTTACAATAAAAATGCGTATAAGATGCACAAGGTTAATCACATTATACATTAAAGGTATTTAAATGCCAAAACGTGCCAAAATTCCTTTGCTCATGTTCACAGTACATACTTTGTACATCATTTTTTTCAATTCAACTGCTTAGTGCGTCATAGTGGTTAATTAAATCACCACGATGTATTGACAGAGTATGTCAGAGCTGACAGACCAGAAGGACCTACCAACCACACCCAACCAATGAAACGGTTTTAACAACTTATGTCAAATTTTAATAGTGTAGCCTCAGTAGCCTGGCATGTTTCGTGGTCAACATTGTAAGTAGTTTAAAAACACATTATTATACGTAAAGCATGAATAAATCATTTTTAAATTATTAAAATATTTTTTAACAGATAACTGTTATCCTTTGTGTACCACTGCAGTTTTGTGCTAACGTCTTAATTTAATTTACTGCATTGCGATATTGCGAACGCAATAATTATTTCATATATTGTATGCGATATCCGCTTTCAGTCTGTGTATACTACTGTAGTAATCCCATGATTAGGGAGGTTTAAAAAACAAAATGTAATAGAAATACCTACTCAGTTAATTTACTGATTCATACTGTGCGAAATTGATTACGTATATCTGTATGTGCTATGTTGTACAGAAAGCTATGCATGCTAACTAACTTATATAGCACGTACGTATAAGTTAATTAACTCCAATCACGTCAACGTTTACAGAATCATTTATTCTGAATCAATCATATCAAGCAAATAGCTCATACAAAACTCCATACATTTTCTAATCAAAGAGCCCGCAATCTGTAGTTGGGTCAATTAAAAGCTCAATCTCATATGAAGTCAATGTCAAAGTCGACTAAATCTCCGTGTGTGAACGATCTTGACATCCGTATTCCTGACTCTAGACTTGACGCAAAAGAATCAAGATTATCCACATCGGTTTCAGTGGTTTCAGTATCTAGACCGGAATCGCTGGGAAAATCCTCGCGTGTTTCCAAATCAGTCGCTACATAATGTATTGGATTGCTTTGATCTGCAAACTCTGGTAGTGGATTAACAAAGCTTCCAGATAGTATTATCAAATCCAGACTGTGATCAATCACTTGAAAGTAAAACGGTCTATCGGCAATGCATTCGATTGTCTCAATCCCAGACACTCCGGTTATATCATTATTTTCACACTCTATATTCACAAAGGATTGATTTAATTATAATATACACAAAATGACTACATATGAAATCATAATCTGCTCATAAGGGTATATATAGCTGCATAATAATGCAAATGTGCGTTGTAGTTTTGTACACAAGCACGTTGTGCATAAACACGAACTTTGGGCATAATAAACATCAATAAAGTTAAACAGTAGTATACCTGTATAGTTTACAGAATCTGTGGTAGACTGCAAATCATTTGAATTCAATTCGACCACAGCGGTCTGTATCAGATTGTAGACAAAAAGTCCTTGAGCATCGTCAGACAGTCCGGAAAAGTCTGCTACTCCCGGTTGGCATAAAACGTTAATGCCAAGCTATTTCACAACAACGAACCATAATAATTGTTTGTATATTTAATTCCTTTGCTTTTTCATATGTAAAGTAATTTTATAGAGATTAATTTTTTAGTAATGGATGAAAGAAGAACATGTTATAAGAATCTAGTAACAACAATGGCTACTTATTAAGATGAAGATTCAATAACGAGGGGATAAACTAGAAATTGCAAGAATCACAAAATTGATATAGGAATTATAACTTTCAACAACATTCGCCCTTTAGTTGATATGAATATTTTATATGAAAGACGGTTGAAGCCATTTCACTAAGTGCTTAAAAAACCAATGCTAGAAGAAATTATGGTTTGATTTAAAGCAGGCAAATAAATAAGTACTTACTATACGTACTTACGTACCTGCCTATACAGTATACAGTGCATATCGCATGATTATATGATTAGACGAGAACGCTTTAATAGTGTGACTGTATTTAAAGATTTAGCAGGAAATCAATAATGGTTGAGGTCAAAGATAAAAATGAAGTACCTGTTTAAAAGGTTGCTCCAAGTGGACAGTGGATTGAATCTTAAATGTCGGAATAGTAACTTGAATGTACGTATTTTCAGACAATTTTTTTCTTTGATCATGTAATTCGAGCAAATACGAAGAAGGCTGAAGGCTCTTAATATCTGTCTCTATTTTTTCCAATCCTACACGGTTACAAGGAATGAAGAGGATCATACTCAACCTGTCACCCTGTTTAATTAATAAAGCTTGTCAGTTCGACGTGTATCGTTGTGGATCTGTAGGAATCATGAATGCATTGTATTATCTTTAAAATGGTATGTACCTTGTACGGCAATACTACAACTCTAGATTCCAACTTATTGTGAAAGCCATAAAGAAATTTTGATTTTTTAGATTTCATCATCTCAACATCCACAGACTTCTGAGCATCAAGATAAAATTTTCTTGTACTAATTTCAACTGTCTTGAAGTTGAGAGTTCCCTGAAAACACACTGCATTAACTAACAGCAACCGTGTAAACTTTGAATCGATGTTATCTGCAGACATAAAAATGTACAGTTAATTTATAGGAAATGCATCAGACAAGTACGTAGGCATATACTAAATACAATTCCCATACTTAGCTAGGTATACATTTGTAGCTATTTGTAAAAAAGCCAACCACCTGAAGAAACTACGTCCTTGACTTTGCCTTTGGTGGCTTCATCTAAGATAGAATTAATTTTGATGGAGTTCTTTAATGGATGATCTCTAACAAAATCAATAGACTCCACATCCGAGTTGAAACCGATTCTCAAAGTGTCCTTGACTTGTTCTTTTACAGCGTAGTCACTTTGAAGGAAAACTTTCTGAGAGACAATCACGCTAATGTATTTAGATTTAGTCTGAAAGTTTCAATTTATAAATTAGTACTACTCCTTTATACATGCATATAATATTTCTAAATGAAGCCTGTAAGCGGTTCATGTAGTAGTCATATATTTAGTAAATTGATACTTATAATATGATATGTTGTGGACGCTTATGTGTCGGTCATGTCAGTGTTCTTTTATCTTGAAGGTTCATAAACGTATCCAAACTATAGAGCGCTATAATAGTATAACACCCCAAACCTATGTTTACATTTCTAAGTACAAACTTGCCAAAATTGATGAAAAAATTGCACCAAAGCCTTTCACGATGCTTTGGTCATCTGTGGGAAAATTCATCGCTTTGACGATTTCTTCAGATGCATCTCCTTTGGATAAAAATTTTGTGACACCCAAAAGGCTGCTTAATCCAAACGGGGAATACACCAAGTTGACAGGGTGGTTTATCCTCAATACCTATTTTCCCACAGGGTATTTGAGTTAGTGTGAATGAATGAATATTATATGCATACGCATGTGACAACGAATTGTAATTGTGGCCATTATTATAGTATCTACTAAACGCACCGCGTTTTCATCTGCATATACTCTATATATCTATAACAGTAACATATTTTATTTTATTACAGACACATAGACACCTATACATAAAAACAGTTCACACATTGCGTACATGAACATAAAAATCATGACACGTTAGTCTTTAATGAGGGGTAGGGGTGTGAAACATTGTTTTATTTATCTTACTTGGTGTACATCCGACGAAATTCTGGAAGCCGATTTTACAATTAGATCAATTTCTTCATCTGGATCTGAATCCAAGGTGTTATCCGAATATCCGTCTTCAGACTCGGACATTTTACTTTTAAGTAATCATAAATGTTTACTATTATAATTGGCAGTAAGAGAACTCTTATTCAACACGAAACAATTAGTAGATCTTTAGATACATTTACTAACTTATTAAATCCTTGTTAAGCTACTTCTGTCAGGAGGTTTACTGTTTAATCGATATCTATCTGCTAAAAGCATCGCTTTGGAATATCCTTCGCTCATATATACCGATTCATTATTATACGTGCATACCTTTTAGTCATGTTGGTTGGGAAACATCGGGAACAATTTATGAGTGAAAGAGAGAAATAAATATATGCGAAATTATGTACTCAATTAATTAGCCCAATTGATATACGGTTAACATTATTGTATGCAAGTGCTGAAATTAATATTTCACTTTTAACTAAATTAACCATAAAATTAACTAACTTCGAAATTCGTATAAATATAAATGGTCATAAATAATATGTACGTAGCAGGGTGGTAACGTAATAAATGAAATTCTTTCTCTCTCTCTCTCTAGGCTGTTATGTGTAGTTTATTTTATGCCATTCATATATGGAGTGGAACACTTCAATCAGTTTTTGTTTACATGTTTACAAATAATTCAATTCGATCTATATAAGTGCTTAAAACAATTACTAATACAATTCTAATCCACAATAAATAGTAAACAAAGTCTGTCAGTAGTATAGATTATTACTTGGTTTACTACAGCTCATACAGCCTATGGCCTAGGTCTATTGTAATTATTGTGAATTACAAATAAAATCTATAAACATAAAAAAGGAAATATAAATATTTACATAATTTAATTTTAGATCTGTTAGTGCTAACCTCTCCGAGAGCATAATAACAAAGAAATTACTTTCTATAACTATAAAAATGTAGAATTGGGATTCAGAAACTATAACATTTAAAACAACATTTTGTTATTACTTTGCAGTAAATATAATAGAACCATTGTTTATTCTTAATCTAGTTAGGATCGGTCACTTTCGCTTCTGGCTTAACCATGTTTTCCGTCTTATCAGTCTCAGTTGTTTTCTGTGATTCTACTTCTTCATCATTTGTGTTCTCTTCTTTCTCTTGTTCCCCTTTGTCCACTTTAACATTTTCAGTAGACTTTGTAGATTCCATCTCTTTCACTTTACTTGGGCTGTCTTGAATTACAGATGCAGATGATTTTGCTGCTTCTTTGCTTATTTCTGGCTCTTTGATTTCATTTGAAGTGGTGACCTCATTTTTTCCGCTGTTGTCTTCTGCTATTACATCAGTTGTTTTCGAATCAGCAGCCTGACTCACATCAGATGCATTCAAATCAACAGCATCTTCCTCAGCAGCATCTTCCTTAGCAGCATCTGATATTTTCAAATCTCCATCTTTTGCTTTTTCAGATATTTTAGAAGTATCTCCTTCAGTTGCATTATCTTGTTTCTTTTCTCTCAAAAGAGGCATCCAGTGATGTAAGTACATATGGCTGGCAACTTGTCCGGTGTTGACAGACATTTTTAAACAAATTGGGCAACTTATTTTACCATTCGGGACTCCTTGTCCATGACATCGTTTTAAATGAGCAGAGTAATCAACCTTTTGCAAATAAGTGTTAAAGCACAAAGCACATCGGTGAACCCCGTGCGACTTCATGCATTCTAATATAACGCCCAATTTCTTGGCGGTTTTCCCACATACGCTGCATTTCAGAGCGTTGGTAAAAGTTTCCAAAGTGCACAGATTTTCATTATCAATAACATCAATGGGGGAATTACCTACCCCTGGGGGAATTTCCAACTTCCTTCGTTCAACTGGAGGGTGCTGAGCAGTTTTCACAGCTGCTAATACATTACGCTGCTTCACAAATTCAAATTCTTTGGAGCCAGTGCAAGAATTGGAATGCGAAAATAAATCGCATATTGCAAATGTGAGTTTGCATTTGAGGCAGCGTAAGAGATCTTCGGATAATCGTTGAACTTCGACTCCTAATTCAGAATGGTCGCTGGTCAAGTGATGATTTATATTCTTGATGCTATCCGCTCCACAAATCGGACAGTCAATATCCTTGAAAGTTGATTCGTCAAGATTTTCAGAATTTTTTGCCAGGGTTTCATTGATCAATCTGTTGGCCAAACGGGCACTCCGAGGGGAGCGGCCTGTCAAAGTTTGGGAACGTCGTTTTGCGAGCATATCGTCATAAGGATTTTCATACACTATGGCACGAGAATTACCTGAAGACAGTCTCGGCATTTTACTTGACCCTACAGCTTTTGGTTTATTGGGCGAATCACCTTTAGGACTTGACTCTTCCACAGCAGTCGCAGGAGTTTTACCGGCAGGACATTGACCACCACTCATATGCTCATCAAATTGAGATGGGAGATTAAATACTACTTCACATTTAGTGCATTTTATTTCCCCAGATTGTGTTTGGTTAAACTTCTTCCTGTAACCTGTATGCATGTGACCACAATGAATTACAAAGCCTCCGATCGAAGTGTATCTTCGGGGACATAACGGACATCGATATTTTCCATAGAACCCTTGTCGATATTTCACCACTGTTTTCTCGAAAGGCAACTCTTTGTCCGGATAACATTTGTAGTAGTGGTCAATTGCTTTGGAGGAGGCATCTGAGCAGGAGTCACATTTGAGGCAGTTATACAACCAATGCAACTGCTTAATTTTTTTGCTATCCATAAGCTCCGTACCAGGAGAGACTCCGATACCGATATCAGCCATTCTACTGCTAGCAGCTTTTTGAAATTTTGCTCCAGTGGCTACAGATTTTAACTTAAGGGCCATTTTCTGTTGTGGAGTGAGTTTCACAGGAACTCTTTGATATTGGGTTCCATGCCTAGATTTAATTAACTTCAAGCGAGGAACTGTTGGTGTCGCAGTTTGTACAGCCTCTTCCTGAAACTCACTACGAGGAATAAGTTTTCTTTTCCGAACATTTCCACCAGAGTCTGAATCCTGCTCCTCTTCATTTTCAGCGAGATTTTCTTTTATTTGCTCTGGAACATTAGAATTATGCAATAATTCTTCATGAAGAAGTAGTTTTTTGGTAGTTCCGAATAGAAGATTGCAGTAGCCGCATTTGAAAATTCCCATTCCAATGTGTCTTTCTTCATGCCACTTCCAAGCTTGTCTATCAGTAAACTCTCCATTACAAACTGTACATGTGTTAACAGCTTGATTCGCAGCTAAAGGTGGAGTGACACTTCTAGGAATGACCTTTGGTCTATTAGTCGGCGCAGCCATTTTGAACTTCTTCACGGCAGGAGTGCCTTCCTCTTCTTTTCCCACTTTAGCCATCCACTCCTTGATCATTTTTTGAGCTTCTGTTAAAAATATACAAAATACTGTAAGAATAGAATTTCAATCTTTTCATAAAATAAAGGCAATAAATGCTCCTACCTTCGTTATTAGAATTAACTCCTTGAAAGTTCGTATCATTGCTTGCATAACCATCATAATTGGATTCGATTCTGGGATTATCAGTTCGCCCCTGCAAACGCGCTCCTCTTGAAGAATTTGCTGCTGAGCCGCTGTATGTTCTAGTGTGTAGTGGAGCAGTTAGCTGTTGCTTAAGACGACTTCCTAATGGAAGTTGCTTACCACCTGGAGAGAAAGAATTGCTATTTCCTGTGCTGCTCTCTCCGTATCCCTGCAGCTTAAACGTAAAGTTATCAGAGTCATTCTGTTCCGGGCGATAAGTTTCCTTTTGCCTTTGCAGCAAAGATTTTTGAATGGAGTTGTTCGAAAGGCGAGCCTGATTTTTACCAAAATTTTGATTCATGGTCACCATATCTGGAGTAACAGTTATGGGTTTTATACCAGATGATTGGTTCTGTCTTATTACAGATGAAACAGTGAATGCAGGCTTTGAGATCGAAGTTGACTGACCAGGCGACACGTCGTCGAATCCATCAAAATTAAATTGTTTCCACTCCATCCCAAAAAGAGAAATAAAGCTGCCGACTTCTTTTATTTGTTTCATTGTAACACTAATGGAATCAGTGTATGCCAATTGCAAGATAAGACGCATTGTTTCTCCACGAACATCAGGAACCATTACAGTCGTCATTTCTCCACTTTGCTGGAATAAAATATTATTTGAGTTAGAATACGATTGAAAGAGTGGGTTCGACAAGTTAAATATATTACTACCTGATCTGCAAACATGGAGACGAAAAAAGTGGAAGCCGCTGCCAAAATAATTTTATGGCCCCGAACTTTTTGACCATCCATAGTGACGAAAGTTACATCAGCATCTCTGTCATTTATACGGCCATTTATCAGATACGATTCATGAAGTGTTCTGAATCGAGATCGCAATCTCATCACTGTAATGTAAATCAAAAATATCAGAACAAAAATATCAGAACACGGAGTGTACTTACAACGGAGCATGCTTTATTTTAGTCTTCTCTAAACTACAGAACCCCTGGATTCCATTCCATTCCTAGATATGCTTTACACTATACACTTTACAGTATCAATTATCTATACTATTAGTTAATTAATGTAGCAGCTTACATTTTCCGCCAGTGGGTGGTAGTTTATTCCGTTTCAGAGGAGAAACATTTGAACCAGAACTGTTTCTAGTGTTAGAGTCCAGTTTTGTCGACATATTATCACTCACCCAATTCAAAAAACTCAATTTTTACGACTTTTCAATTAAAATTCTTCCGCACACCGATACTACACAAACGAGGTTTTGGATGAATGGAGGGAATCCAATAAAATGGCGTGCAGATGGAATCTATAGGAGCGACTTAGCGGCAACTTCATATTATGATCGCAGTCTTCCACGAAGTAGTGTAGAAAATATACAATTGTTTGATATCATTTGATTAAAAGTATGGCGGAAATAGATATAATTGTGCGAGATAAACTATGGACGTTTGCAATTCCTTGCATTATTTTTGGCATTCTACTAGTTTCGTTTTTGACGGATTCTCTCAAGGATTTACGCAGAAAGTAAGTACACCTACAAAGTATACATATATTATTATTGTGGTGTGTAGTGTAGTGTATTATGGCTGTATATATACAAATCATTCACTTAAAATTACTTCAGAGACGAAGAGACTGTGTCTATAAGTTTAATGTAACCGTAACCGCATTCAACTCATTTAATCATCTAAAAATAAAAAGGCGATACTAACAATTAATTTCAGCTGACTTACTTTGTGTTACTTTCAGAGTTTTCGCTAAGACTATTGCGGAGTACAATCAACAATACAATCAAGCTACGAAGAACGTGAAGCGAGAATTATTTGCCGACTTGAATGAAATAATATCAAATGTTGTTGATTTAAAAAACCATGGTCTGATTAGAATCCTGGAAATCGGAGTAGGTTCGGGTAAGTTTAATAAATACAGTATAGGATAATTACATAAGTGCAAGCTGATGAAACAAAATTTCGGCCGAAGGTTCTGTTACATCTCAGTGTTAGTGTTAAGAGAGGAGGAACTTCCTCCTCTCTTTCAGCATTTTATCCTCCAGCTGTAATCGTTTGCAATCTATAATGATTCCGCTGGTATTATTTGCTAAACTTATTTAACAGAGAACCTTCTTTAAACGTTACAGGCGAAAATCTACAGTACTATCCCCAACAGAGCAGATTGGTGGTTGTGGACCCAAACATTTACTTTAAGCAGTATTTTATGGAAAATCTAGATAAGGTAACAAATATTTAGTTAGAATAGAATTTGAAGTATTATTAGGGTACAATACAAACGTTTAATAGCATACGTACAGGCCATAGATATGTATTTAATATCGCTAATTATATGGAATGTGTGTTTCTGCAGTTTCCAGATATTTACTTGGAAAATTATATTCTGGGTAGTGCAGAAAATATCAGAGGGGTACGATCAAATAGTGTAGATGTGGTAGTCACAACGAATGTATTGTGTTCTGTGGATAACCTCCAAAGGGTTTTCAAGGAAATTCGTCGAATACTTGTTCCGGTAATATGTAAATATTAATTTTAATGTACCTGCAATGCATTAGTTAATGACGTTCATAAAATAATGCAACAATTTTTGTGCTTAATCCATTTAGGATGGGAGATACTACTTTCTGGAACATATTTTGGATGATCCTTCTACTCGGCAGCATGTCTTGCAAAAGTTCTTGACAAATACGGGAATTTGGTCGACTATTTTCGACGGCTGTTGTTTTAGAGATATTGACGTGGAGATCGCTAAGGCTGGATTTTCTTTGGTAGAACAAAAGAGATTTAATTTGAATCCGAACACTTCTCGTGTGATTAATTTTTGTTCGGCTCATGTTGTAGGTATTGCAACCAAGTAGCTTAGCCTAACCTCAAAATAGTGAATCAAATTAATTTCAAATCTTTTTCTTGTGATTGTATAACCAACGTAAGCAGACGTATTGCCTTGATCAGAGTCATAATTTAAATTATGTGTAATAATACACTCTATTTATGTAACAAGAAGAAGCTGTTACGGGGGGCCAAAGAAAAGTAATACGTAGTTAGTTGTAGTTAAATACTAGCAACGAGGATGCCAGTAAATGTGAATCAATTTTTCGTAAAACTATGAATGTGAACGAGGGGTATGTTGGATTTAAGGGGGAAAGATATCTGTGATTTAATCTTGGGAACCACAATAACCACATCATGTCAATTTCAAATGACTCTAAATAATTAAACCCTGTCAAAGCAAATGACTATCAGGGAAATGTAAATATGTAAATTATAATTCCACATACATAGTTTGTAGTTAATTGCTGTGATAAGTAAAAAATGACGTAATACACTAATAGCTAAGCTATCACATAACGTACTGATTTATATTCACTGTTAAATGTTGTACTGAATAAATGTAAATTATTTTCAGCGTAAAACAACGAGTTAAAAACCTGATTAGCATGAGACGCAAACGCCCAACGCAGCTCTAGCATACAATTTATAGTTATGAAAGTTTTAAATATTGTTGTATGTTATGTAGTTTTGAAAAATGTGTTTTTCATTCCGCAACATGCCGCACTCCAACAGGAAGAATTAATATGTATCGACAAAGATTCAGTCCCCAGCAGTAGCAGCGAAGAGTTTAGCGATTTTTGGCTTTGGGATATAAAAACCCTCTGCTATACATGTACATGTAGCACCACAGCTTAGAAATTGCCCGATCGTACATAGGTTAATTTCGTAAATATTTAATTGTTTTAACTCATTATAATATATATTATAACATAAATGTTTGATTTAAAAATTTCCCATGACTGGTAAAGGAAATTCCACAGACGTTAACACTTCTTGTTTAGGCAAAAGCTGTGATAGCTATAAAGGCCTAGAGTCTACCGTAGGGATGAATCCAGCGGAACATTCATGTAAACATGGAAGCAGCGGTAACTTTATAGCTTAGGATTAGTAAGATTTTATTATTATGCATCTATCCAAAACATTTTCACATTTCTTACTACAAATTTTGACTTTCCCTGTCATTATTTAATTCGGAATTTTTATATCTAAATCGTACAAAAATTGGTCAAAACTTTTATAATTACTTTCACTTCAAATATAACAATTCGATGGGATACAACCAATAAAGTTTTTAATGAATACATACAATTATGGAACGAACTCCAGATATTCTAGAGGAATTAGATTTAGAATTGACCCCAGATTTAGTCCCTCAATACCGAGAACAATTGGCTATTTTAACAAAAATTGAAATAACGACTGCTCGAGAGGCTGCCAAAGCTGCAGCAGCTTTTACAACTTCAAGTTCAAAAGAGAAAATAGCGACTGAAGAAAGTACCAAAAATGGATCCTCCTCATCATCACAGATGAAACTCGACTTCTCATTATCAACTCGACGACTGGAAAGCTCATTATTATCAAAAGGTTCTGAACGATATGTTCCGCAATTCAAGAAAAAAGTTTTAGATTATTTAACGGAGCAATCACCGAACACAAATATTGTAGCTAACAACAAAGACTTGGACAACACAATCGACAACTGGGAATCCATTTGTGGTGTTTTTAAACGCAAACCAAAGCCTATAAAAGATGCAAAATTCAAAAAACTGTCTCATTTCCCAAACTCGATGTTAAAAGCAGCAGAGAAATTTAATGTGCACCAGACAACAATTTCTGATTGGGTGTACGACACAAAAAGACAACTTGAACTCAAAGACTTGGAAAAACAGCACATGCAACCAAATAACAATACAAATGTAAACGGGGATGGTCTATATGCCTTAGACTGTAAACAAGAGGGAGACAATGAAAAAAGGTTGGAAAAGGAACTAATTGACTGGCTGGAACACCAAAGACTGCAATTAGGATTGACACCTGGAAAAAGAAGAACAATGATTCTGAAAGACCTGAAACAACATTTGGAAACTCATGTTGACTATCTTCTGGATAAATATGAAAACCAAAATTATGGAAACAATTGCGAAAGCGATGCATGGGTTTTAGAATGGTGTGTTAAATTCAAACGTGACATTGACAAAGCAAAAGAACAAGCATTAAGTCCAGATGAAGATTTTTTATTGGATAATGAAGACTTGGAGGATCTGTCGGATTTGGAACTTGCAACATCACACATAAACGTTCAAGGAAGTTGGGCTATATCCCAAGTGTCCAAACGGACGCATTGCCAGGTTAGATTAATTAATCAATACTTAATCAAAATTCTTAAGATAATTACACTATTTAAATGCAAAAAAAACACTTCATCCATTCCATATAATATAACATACACAATTTACTGATACTGACTGCATATTGTCCCCTCACATTTACATGTACGTACCACAGCTGGAAAAAGTGGAAAAATCTACACATTTAGCGTTAATGGAAAAAAATGCGTATTGTCCACACGTATACGTGTAAAACGCTTACGTAACGTGGCAGACATTTAGTATGAAATGGGCATAATGCATTTAGCATTAATAAGTGTGCAAAAATTTTGCACATTTAGCATTGTATGTGTAAACTGTAAACTGAGCATCATTTTGGAAAGCTATTTCCTCATTAGCATTAAAGGGACAAAGTCAGAAATAAGGTGGTACACACAAAGCATATAATTAAAATCTACGTCGACGAGAAAGCAGCTTTCTCCGTTTGGTGAAGGAAAGCGTTCCGTGGAGAGAAAGATGTTTTCTTTGTGAAAGGGCGAGAAAGGTTCTTTCGCCTGTGTTTTGTGTGATGTTGTTTGTTTTTATGTGTGTGAAAGCTTCCAAGTGGCGCGCGCGGTTTAAATTCACAGCATGCAATAGTAAAGTGATCTTGTTCAGCACATGGCAGTTTAGTAACATTTTTAAAGTTTGTTGTTAAATCTTTCAGTTTAAACGATATTAAATGTTTAAGTAAATTAAATTAATTACATTTGTATTTTGTATAAATTAATTTGTTAAACATGAACGAGACTAAAGATGGGGATGGAGATTTTTTAGCTAAATTTGGTAGGAAAGGAAAGTTTCGTCCTGGAAATAATCCCCGGTCAGGCAGAGGCAGAGGAAAAGGTACTTTCATTACTAAAGCTCATACACGAAAAGAGGAAAGAAAGCAGAAAAGAAAAGATAAAAAAGCTGGAAAGCACAAGTTTTTCTTAGCAAAAAGTGGTAAAGCACAAGATGTGGTTGGGAAAAACACAAATAAGGGGAAGGCAGGAAATAAAAAGCAGGAAGTGCAGAATAAAAAGAAAAACAATGCAAATGTGAATGAAAAAAGTCAGCCTCCAGTACAAGTACAAGTTGAAAGAAAAAAGTCCATTAACTTGAATAAATCGGAGTCAAAAAAGTTAGATCATGCAGCGCGTTTGCGGGATGAAGAGAATGAACTGAAGAAAGACATGGAAGAAGTTCGAAGAAAGAGATTGCGTGAGGACAATGAAGAAGAAGATAGATATATCAATCAGTTGCATAAGAAGTTAAAACTTAATAAGAAGGCTATTATTCCTGCTTCGTTTAGAACCGATGGTCTCGATTGTAAGTGTCCGGTTTATTTATTCAACACAATGTGTAATAAATTGACGTTAGTAAGTCTAATTTGTAGTTATTTACCCTATTGATTTTGTTGATAGATTTGCTAGAAGTTTGTCAAAGTAAAACCGCAAAAAAGAGGAATGCTAAAAATTCTGAAAAGGATTTAAAAGACGATTCGGAAGAGAGCGACGAATATGACAAAGTGGACAAAGAAAGAAAAAATCGTTCGGACCCCTCAGAATCTTCTGATGAGTATGATGATCTAGAACAATTTGACGAGGAAGAAGATTCTGATTCTGAAAGTCTCGGTTCCGATGAAGAGGGGCCGACTGAAATTCATAAAAAGCAAAAAACTGATGACAAAAAACAGGTTAAAGGAAAGCAAGTTCAACCAGAGTCTGACAGCAGTGACAACGAAGAAGACGATGATGAAGATGACATGGAAAGTGGTATTTCAAGTGCAGAAGATCAGCAAGAAGCCGATAGTGAAGTTGATGATGACTTTGAAGACAGTCCTGCTGAAAATTCCGAAGACGAAGACAATTCAAAAGAAAGAAAGACTGCAAAGAAAAGCAAGAAAGATAAGAAAGAAAAAATTTGGGAGGATATATACGGAAGACTTCGAAATGAAGATGGTTCCATTGTAAGTTGTGAATTATTGATGTTTTTATAGTGCTTGAGCTTACTTATTATAATTTCTTTTACGATTTTGTAAAAATGGTTCTCTATTTCAGGTTGATTCTAAGCCTACCCTTAAAGAGGAGGCAAAATCTCTTGGTTCATCTGCAGTTGGAAAGTATGTGCCTCCCATGAAACGAGGAAACGACTCAAAACGAGATAAAATTATGAAAAGTTTGAAAGGATTGTTAAATCGTCTTTCGGAGAACAACATGCACAATATATCTCAGCAGGTATACAATCGATGTTTGCTTGCGGTTTGCAATAATTATAATAATATGAAGGTATTAATTTAAAAGTTGGTATTTTATGTGATTAACAGATCGAGGAACTTTATATGACAAACAGTAGAAATGAAATGAACGAATCAATGTTGGAATTAATCTATAGTTCCCTGGTTCGCTCTGTTGTCATATCTGAACGAATAATTATGGAACATTGTATGCTTATAACCATTTTACATGCCAATGTGGGTACCGAAATAGGTAAAGTTGTCCACTATTATTATTTGCCAATTGACATAATATAATTCAATATTGTTCTTTGCAACTTAAATGATTTTTCAATGTTTTTCAATAGGAGCATTTTTCATTCAAAATTTTGTACAAACATTTCGTTCAAAATATGACGAAGTAGACCACTTAGAAGATAACAAAGAGCTTCAAAATTTGGTTTTACTAATATCCTGCATCTATCATTTTAAGGTATTTGCTTACATAATCAATTTTGAGTTTTTAATAACTTATATTGTATTGATTCTAACTTTTCGTATTTGCATACTAGATTGTTGACTGCAGTCTGATTTACGACATATTGGACTTTCTAGCTGAAACTTTTACATCAAAGGATGTCGAATTAATTTTGGTTCTGCTAAGAAGTGTCGGCTTTCGTCTAAGAAAAGACGATCCAGCTGCCTTGAAGTCTTTAATTTTACTTTTACAACAGAAGGCAAACAAAGCGAAAACAGAAGAATTGACGTAAGAAATATTAAATTGTTTTATTAATATTTGTTCGTAAGGTGAAGATTTCTGAATCTGGAGAATTTATTTATGAATTAATTTAGATCAAGAGTGAAATTTATGATGGAAATTCTGATAGCAATTCGAAATAACAATATGACAAAAATTCCAAATTATGACCCGTCTTTTGGAGAACATTTACTAAAGATTTTGAAAGTTCATTTGCACAAAGGAAATTATGTTTCGGAAATGAAGATAACAATGAAAGATTTATTAAGTGGTAAGAAATATACATTATCACTTACTGTAAACATAATATCGTGTACCTACTATGTAATAAGTTATACATCTTAATTTGGTTACTTTTTCTAGCTGAGACGAAAGGTCGTTGGTGGATTGTGGGTTCAGCATGGACCAATACTGACAGTGGTAACAGTGAAGAAACAGAGAAAGATGAAAGTGCAAAGTTGGAAGTAAAAAAGTACAATCAAGAATTGGTTGCAAAGGCGAAAGCTCAGGGAATGAATACCGAGACGAGAAGAAATATTTTTTGTATTTTAATGACTGCAGAAGATTACTTGGACGCTTTTGAAAAGCTGTCTCGACTTGGACTGAAGAATCAGTTGGAAAGAGAAATAATTTTTGTGGTTGTATATTGTTGTTTACAAGAGAAGAAATTCAATTTGTATTATGGTTTAATAGCTGCTAAATTTTGTTCTGTGGATCGTAAGCACATGGTAAGAACAATAACTTTGCCCAAAGAATTCCTTATTGTTTCAAAATATTTATTTATTTATTCATTTGCATTTTGTTTCACTAGCTAACACTGCAGTACACGCTTTGGGATCGACTTAAAGACCTGAACAATCAACCAATTCAGCAACGGAAAAATTTGTCAAAATTCCTGACTTATCTTATTAATGAACGTGTGCTACAAATTTCAGTTCTTAAAGTGATTGAGTTTGCTGACATGGACAAAATTAAATTGAAATTTTTGAAGTCGCTACTTTCCGGTGTACTACTAGAATCAGAAGAAGCAGTGTTACAAGAGATATTTGCCAAAGTTGCGTTTACGGAAAAATTGAATTTGTTCAGGGAGAGCTTGAGACTGTTCTTGGGGCACTTTATGATAGCAGAAACTGTGAATACTTCAGATGGAAAATCTGTTGCATCTAAAGTTGATCCCGAAAAGTTAGAAGCTCTCAAAAATCGTGTGAAAATTGCGGAGAAATCTTTGTCTCTTGGCAAAGGCCGCGTATTGTTGTAAAACTATACTTACTTGATAGCTTTACTGACTGATTTTTGAAAATTGTAAATGATCGTTAAATATTTGTAATTAGGTAACTATACAAAGTTAAACACTGCAAACACATAATGTCTACTTGAGAAATATATATAATACATTACATGCATTAAAATGTGTGTACAAATAATATAAGTTCAAGTTTTTACTGATGTTGATGTAATTCATATGCAATTAAATAATTTATTTATAGATTTCATGAAACTATTCTTTACTTTCTCATTGCTGCATATGATACTACACTAAGTCCATTTGACGATTAAAGACTAATCAATTTGTTGTAATAATAGTAATTTGAGTGTTTACAAGAATCAAGGCCAAAATTATATTAATCCATATAATACATTTAATTTTTTGCAGTACTCCTCCAAGTTCAAAATGGAAGCCGTTGAATATGCAAAACTGATTGGACAACGAGCAACCTCCCGATTTCTAGAAGTGTCTCAAAGACGAATCTTCGAATGGATTAATTCAATGGAAAAAATAATGAAAGATACTGATCCATCTCACCCGACAAAAATATCTGATTTTGGTAGCATTTTGAAGTATGCTAAACCGACTGCTTTAATACCGGAGAAGGATAATCTCATTGCCGTCACTCAACCTGAAACAACTTCCGGTGCAAAACCAAGTACAATAGTTAAAAAGGCTGCAGCTACATATGTTCCATCTTATGAGACTGAAAATGATGAGTCTGAATCACCTAAATGTAACAGTAGTGTTACTTCTATGGCCGTAGAAGCCGTTGAATCAGTGCAAATATTAAATAGTAAGACAAACTCAAACACACGAAGTCTTAAACAAATTTTAGATGTTGGAGTAGAATCTGAAGTTTTTAATTGGGTGCAATCCCTCCTCCCATCAAAAGCAACTAGTAGTCAAATCAGAGACAAAGCAAGAGAACTCTACAGGTAACCCATTGGAAAATACTGATGCATTTCTGCCATTCGTTTCTGTCTATATATAATACTTAATCCTATGTGCATTATTTTTTAATTGTTGCAGAGAGAAAGGTTATACAAAAATCCAGTGCTCTTATGGCTGGTACAGACGATGGACAGAGCGTTTTAAACAGAGTTCTGATCCTCACGGAGACACAGATCCTATGATTCTTGCTTGGCTTCTACAGCAGTATGACAACAATATACAAGTCTCATACGCTGACCTTCAAAAGTATGGACAAACAATTGTCGCAGAGTACAAACCAAATTTCAAAGCCTCATTGGGATGGGCGATGAGATTTTTTAAAAGGCATCACATATTTATTAACTGGGATGGCTTCTACGGAGAAAATCTACCGCCCATTTTACAAGACAAAGTTGAAGAATATATTACAAGACTGAGAAACATTGTAATTCAAGGATTTCCTCTAAATAGAATTGGCTGCATGGACGAAATTCCTTTAAGCTTCTCTTCCAGTGGGGCAGGCAAAAATGGAGACACCCAGCTTTTGAGTTTAGTTCCGCCTGCCCCTAACTCTTTTGCTGATGTATGCGAAATTAAAATGCCCAGATCCAGGAAAGTCACTATCAAAAATTGTGACGCCACGGTTTTAATGGGTTTGCTTGCTGATGGAACTTTATTACCGCCTCTGATTATTATTAAACAAGAAAAACTGAGCGTTACTAACAGAGCTTTTGTTTCAAAAGACAAACCAGTTGTTGTTTTCTACAGTGAAACGACTGAACCCACTCAAATGGCTTTAAAAAAGTGGATGAACATGATTTGGATACCGAACGTTCCATGCGGTCCCCACAATTTACTCTTGTGGGATGCATATGATGTACATCAGTCGGCTTCCCATTTGTTTCAAGAGCGTTCAATACAAACAGAGATGTTTCCTGATGGGTGCGCATGCAAACTGCAACCGTTAGGAGTGTTTGCTAAAGTTGCTTTTATGGTAAACAATCATTTTCTTTTGTCATAGTCAAAGCTTCATGCTTATGCATGGAATATCATGACTGCCTGCATATTTATTTTAATTTTTTAACTTATGTTTAAAACTCTTTCGTTTAAGTAAAATAATTGGGCTTATGGTTTATAGAAATATATGGATGGACATTGGCAAAACTATTTGAAAGAAAATAGTTCTGGACCGGGCATAAGGTTGCCTTCGACTAATGAAGTCATTAGTTGGGTGTATGATTCATATTGTACAATGAAAAAAGAAAACAATGTAAGTGATTTCTTTGTCAAGTCTAAATTGTGTACACATGCCATTCGTGAAACAATATTTTGTATAAAGGATTATGAATTTTATTCGTTTTTTGTTGCAGGGTCGTTTGAAAGAATCATTTCAGATAGTGGGTCTACTGGATAAAATAGAACTTACAGGGTAAAAGACTAGATATTATGTAGCAGCCAGAACTGATTACATTATTAAACTACAACCATGAAGCCAGCTTGACTGACAACACATTGACTGGGGTTGGCTAATATTTGAAACACCGTTGTAGACTTTTTTATAATAAGTAACGTATTTTAAAGGTTTTACGTAATGTTAATGTCTGCAATCTCTTTGAATGAATTTTTATCTTAAGTACTGATCACAATAATAAGGTATAACAATATGTACAAGTACAATTTTTGACAGTTTTATTGAATTCCTGTACCGTATTTTTAAGATATTTGTATGGTGATGTTACAACTGACAATTTTACAAAGCTTTAAAATTTATCTGTGTATAATCTGTGTATAATCTGTGTAATTTTATGTGTATTGTATTAAGTATTTTTCTGTGACTACTACCAGGGGTATTATTTGCATGTATGTACACTTGTGGCTAGTAACTAATTCGTTCATAAACGTATGATTCAAACCAAACAGTTTTACAGTGTTCTTTTCCTTTGTGAAAAATTAATCTTTCTGAATGGTCTGTTTGAAATCCCTTAACAATCAAGAACCACTTCCATCCCAGTTTGGTTAACGCATAAGCAGTTTCTTCCCCGCTGGTCAAACGCAAACAAATTTCATGTAGAGAATTCCGTTTGGCTGTGCAAATGCTGAGGAATTTCAAAGAACTATGAAAACAGACAGCAATAAGAGTTCTGGATATTAGTTCTTCATTTCGCCAAATGTTTCCCTGAATGTCACACCGGTCTATAAAAAGACATTGGAGATTCACCAGCCCTTTTACAATTCCATATAAATCCTTCCAATGCAAATTAAGTTTTGCAAGATAAAGTTTTTCCAACCCAACCGGTAAGTTATCAATTCCAGTTATATGGGGCAAAGATGTATGTTCGCTTGCTCCAATTCGCTTTAAACGTAGAGATTTTAGAGAAATGCAATATGCAAAAGCAGACATGTTAAAAGGCTTGACTACCATAGTATTACGCGAACGATGTTGTCTTAGAAAATCTTGTCCTTTCAACGTAACATCCAAGATTGTCAAATTTTTTGAATTATTGCATCGTGTAAGTAGACTTTTAAGAAAATCGATTGAGATTCCTGAATCCGTTTCTACAACGAATTCCCGTAATGAATTTTGATTTTGAATTAGCAATGTGAAATAATTGCAAATTTCTGATTTTGTTCGGCATCCGTCGATACTTGGAATATGCAGGTGCAGACTTTTCAACTGCACTTGGCTCAGTTTTTGCAAATTACTTTCTCTGTGCACGTACAGCTCATCAGCTACTGGTGTGAAATTCATAGGTGCATGTGTTTGCAACGTTTCGAGTGGGGTTTGAAAATCATTAATTTCCAAACCTGTGTGGAAAATGATGCCAACTTCTTTTATGGTTTGGCAGCTTCTTCCTATTAGCATTAATAATGGGGCAACAAAAGCGCACGGGTAATGATGACCAATGTTGACCATTTGATATTTCAAGATTCTTAAGTGATCGTAAGGATTCACTAAAAGAATATCCAGGTTATATCGTAATGTACGAGGGACGAATTCATTGTTGTCCAGTTTCGATCTATCAATCTTAATTTCCATAGACTGCAATTTCGGAAAGTACTCAGAAGGGTAATGAACTTTCCAATCCCAAAACAAATGATTTGTGGTTAGCACTTCAGTCCCCAATGACAGTTTGTAAATATTTCTCCAGAAATAAATGATCCGGCAAAAGTTTTTAGATGAAATAGGACCAGCAAAATTTAAACTACTAGGAATAGGCAATCGCTTAAAGAGTTTTTTCTTACAACTCTCTTCAAATGTTTCGATGGTGTAATGTTTTACACGAAGCTTCCATTGTTTTTTCCTAGACAGCTTTAAAAATTTGGAACATTTTGCAAATGTTAGTGTTGTACTAGTCGACAAAATTTCAGCATCTATTTCCTGCTTCCACGTAAAACATACTTTACGGCTAATCATAAGGTCCGATTCGGTCAAAAAGCTGAAAATGAAAGTCCGCACCTATAAACGGACATAGTATGAGTAAAAATCAAAATATAAAAATACTTAACATTATATGATACAATTTTTCTCTAATTCCTAATTTTAAGATTCATGATAATTCGACAATAAATTCTATTCGGGTAGAAATAAAATTTTAATGAATTGACATAAGAAATTGAAATAAAAATTTTACCTCAAAAGGGCAACGAAAAAAGTTGCAAGATTCTGTGTACTCTGCACCGATTGGTCTAACCTCATCTTTACTTTCTTGTCTTAATTTAATCTTATTCGTCATGCATGGAAAAATCAACCAACGGAATTTACTTTGATTTACCATTGGAATTCGAGTATTGGACATAATTTCGCCTTCATTTTCATTTTCTTCTTCGTTAGTTCCTTGGTCAAGGTCATCCGCTAAATTACTTAAAAAATTTAAACTACATCCTTTTTTAATACAGATATTTATTCTCTAAAGATGAACTTGTAAATGCAAAGAAATGGTAAAAATGAAAAATACCCATGGTATATACATCTGCTTCATTTATATGATCGTGACCTAAACCATCCCCAATATCAGTAATGGTCGCTTCCCGTGCAAGCGTCATGTCAAAATAATGCTGCATTTCTATCTGTACATTTTCTACACTTACTTCCATGTTCGTATTTTTGTCACAGATTATTCCCTTAAAGTCAGCTTAAAAAGTCTATTCTATAATACTTAGTCAATTTGAACAAACGAGGATTTTAATTAATACTGCATTCAAAATATTTCATTCCAAGGTCATATTCAATACGAATTGTTGTAGCCCTAAATTAAATTATACTCTAAAAGTATACAGTTCTAATCTAAAGATCTATGTATTCCATTATAAATAATATTATTGTTTTATTCGCAAGTGAAGGATTACTTTGAAATGTAGGACTTTGTATATAAGAAAAATGAAGTACCATGAAAAATTGTTTATCGCCTTAGCAAATTCTATATGACCCGCCCAAGATGCTACATAATATGGGAAATTAATTACAGTTTATATGAAATTATATTATGAAATGTTCATGCATACATATGCAGAATGAAGCAAATTATTTTTCCACGTGGAAAAAACTAAAGCGGAAGAATGAATTTAAGGTATTATACTCACAAAGTTTAAACAAATACAATTATTTTATTGAACACGATAGACCAGACAAATTATGGAAATGCAATACATAATACACTTAGTTAGTAATACTAAGCTTCGTACGCTACAAAAGTTAAGTCAGTAAAAGATGCAGCTCTGTAAAATTACGACTCTATGCTGCTTGCATACTGTTTTGCATATAAATATTAAATATTAAAGTAAATGTAGGATGTAAACGGTTTAATTAGTTTGTATAAAAGTTTTAAGCGCATAATTTATGATTAGCATGATATTAATGTTTTAAGCACTAATAAAACTATTTTAAACTATTTGGATATCCGCACAGCCTCTAAATGTCTCTTGTGGTCCACAACCAACTGCCCCGGTTCCATTCCCACATTCGCCCCACGAATTTGCTGCATATAATAAAAATTAGACATTCACATTACTTAACAAAATTTAAAATTACAACATTAAATGTAAAATCATGTTACAAACTCTTGTCAAGTTTTGACTGGACTTACCAGCTCTGTAATGCCACTGGAAAACACAATGGCCACAAGTCACCGAATTAGGAAGTTGCAAAGAAACGTTGTGCCACCCTACGTTGCTGTTAATGTAATGTTTAGTTTCTCCAGTGCCATAAACCCTCAATGGATACTTATCCAAACAAGACTGATGCACCAGACCGTAAACATCGTTCATAGGACACAACTTATATTCGAAGTAACCATTATGATTTGCTGTAATTTCTACACTAGCTATTATGACTTGTCCCCGGTAATATCTGCGACTAATAATTCCCTTTCCATACTTTCCCCCAGCTTCATTGTCCCTAGGACGCTTTAAATGGTAAGCGTCCCCGCATTCGCCACATTTACCACCGTTTTGTCCATGCTGAACCTAAAAACATGGAACAATTTAAAAATATGTCTCGAAGAACGAATTGAAGAAAAATTAAACTACTAAAGTGGAAAATAATGAATTGAAAACTAAAATTAAACTGATAAATTGTGATAAAGCTGCAAAATGATGAGTCGAAGAAAAATTGAGCTGATAAAGCAGAAAAATAATGAATTGTAAACTTACATAAGCCCCACCACAAAAAAGTTGGTTATCTTCATAATTCTTTTCTAGAGGTAAATGTTTGAATTCCGGGATTCTCCAAAGCGAAGAGCGACTAGGAGGATCCATAAGTCTTCCATGCGAATGAACGTAGTATGCGGATAAGAAAATGAGAAATGCAAGGGAAATGATTACAGAGAGCAAACTTGTGCAACTCATTTTCATAGAAAATTGTCTTGAAACTTGAATGATCAGTCTAGTCAATGGAGAAGTTCAGAGTTGCTGCTAGACTCTCTGTCGTCGACGAAAGAAAAAAATGTAAGACAATCGAATGAATTGAGACTACATAAAAGCTTTAATGAACATTCAGTCTCAGTTTTGTGCGTATGAAATTGTATGGGTGTGCAGTCTCAGTCTCCTTTACACACGCAACGTGGATTTAAGCCCTGTCTTAAGTATCGTGTAAATTTTACTACTAAACTAAGTTAAAGTCGATTAGTGTGGGACTGGCTTTACTATGCTAAACAGTACAAAGCCTAAAAGTTTCATGTAATATTATAATTATAATAAATTTCTGCTCGTAAAAGATTCCGTGAGAGTCGAATGTGTTTGTGGGTGAAAATGAAAGTGCAATCGGCCTATTTATGAATAACTGTAAACCGGAACCGGTCGCTGCTTCGCTGGTGACTCAAATCAAATCCCAAGTGCATTACTCTCTTTAGACCCTCCGTTTTATAGTTTTATGCAGTTACACATTATTATTCTATCTGTCATAGTTTACCATCTGATTTACATTTCTGAACTTGTTGTTTGCAGTTTAGTCTGTCAACATGTTTGTAACTGTAATTACTACACACAGATACGATGTCCTATCCTGGATGCACTCTTTCATTTAAAACCAGAACAGTATGTGGTGTTGTATGTGTAGCTTAGTCAGTGAGATAATAAACTGTCAAGTCATAATAATAAATAGATGCCACTTCGTCATTGAATTACTTATATAAAGCTTATTTTATGTCACACAGCTTTATTTCACTTAATCGTAGGAGTCTACGCGTATGTAGACTCCTATAAAATCGTATTATAAAATGTAACGCGATATAGTGACATGATAAACTCCTAATCCGAACTAACTGCGCATAAAATACTTGAACTTGTATTTACTAGTTCATTGTCCACCCCAAATTAACCAAATAGTCAAACATTTATGTACGGATGCGGAAGTACAATAAAATTTATTATCTCTGCTAAATGCAAATCCCCTCTCTCATAATAATAATAATACAGAGACAGGGAATAAATTCATGATGATCCACTTGACATTCTTACAGAGAGTTGGAGACAAGGGCTGCGTATATTTTTGAAGGTGTAGGAGGCAGAGACAGCACGCGTGAACGTTTTATATGCAAATACAATTGTAATAACTGCTCTCCTTTTATTTCTCGTTGCCTTTCATTCTAGAAGATCTCCACCCTCAAGCACTCTGTGTGCATTTTAAGTGTTTAAGTTAAGCCACACTAATCTAATAGAGAAAAAAGCTATGCACATAATATTATTTTGTAAGGCAATGGTACATAATTATATATATAGTTTATATATTCATAATTTATATATTAGTCATTATATATAGCTTCATTATATAGCTTCATATAGTAGTGCTACTATGATATTCTGCCTACATGAAATAAAATGCGTTTTAAAAGTTATTACAATTTACAAGTCAAGTTACTGAAAGTTCTCGAAACGCATCACTATCACCTGAGCCAAGCCTACTACAATATGAACAATGAATAATATTAGCGTGGAATCTAATGAGATGATAATATGATGATGAGTATTTATCTTCTAATAAGGAGGACCCCAAGTACCTGATAACTATACTACCAATGCAATTTGCATGAACTTTATTAATCAGTTTCAAATTTTAAATTGCAGAGAAAACCAGATGATAATGTTTTCACTGTTACAGTATACGTGGACGGAGTAATAAGAGGAACACTTCTGTTTTGATGTGACCTGACCTCATTCTCATCTTAATTACATTTCTTGTTTCATTTGGCTGACTTCAGTTTCAACTGCACTTGTAATAATATTATGATGGCTAGACTGAGACCAATAAGTAAGATAAACTTGAGATGAATCGTTTGTAAATAAAGTAATAAAGGGATAAGGAAAATATATGCTAGTAATATAATTTTCTATATAGAGCAAACGATTGACTTATGATTACCAATCATTCTAACTGCCCAACCTTGCCCTTCTTTCTCTTTCAAGCAATCAAATGCCGACAAATACAGGAATTGCTTTACTACCTTTATACATACATTCATTTGATGTTGCAAACTGTAAAGCAGTCGGCATGTGAAGAAAGAACAATAAAGAAATTGATTAATTGTTATAAGTAAAATATGCCATTTTCAAAACTTGAATTATTTTAATGAATTTCCAGTTGAAGCCAAAGACAAAACGTGCAATTTGTATGTATTCGTGTATTTTCTGCTTTCTTTCTGGATAGAAATGATGATATAATGAATTTTATGTATTGGAGGAAATGAATTGGAGCGAAAGTGATGTGCATGATTCGATAATAATAATTTATTTACACGATGAACAATCGTTGGTAGACAAAAAGAGTCAAGGAGCAGTTTCCGTAAAGAAACTTACTCAATTTCCTTTTGAGTTGTAATAATTAACTAGTTGTTACTTAAATAATTAAATTAAGAATATACAATTAAATGAACATGCAATTAGAACTCATAGATTAAATATTTTTCAGTACACTGCTCATTCTCATACATTTTACGGCGCAAATTAAACAGCATGAGTAAATCTTAATTAATAATACAGGCATTTTGAAATGCATTTCTCAATCGATACGATTATAATAAATGGTAATACCAAAAGCATAAAATTAATTTTTAATAAATGTAGTTTACACTTTAATGTTTTTCGCGTGTGTTGTGTACGTGTGTAAGAGCTAATACAGTAAAAGAGAATCGCTGAAGACATCGGAGATTGTTGAGTAGTTGGTAATAATTAATATTAATTGTGTTAATGTATATTTACTATTTCATGCCAATTTTATACTCTTGGTACAGAGAGTCGGTAATTATTTAAGTGTAATTATATTGCATGCTTTCTTCCTAATTAATTATTGTTTATCACAGATTTAATACAAAATAGCAATATATTTGATGTGTGTGTAGAGCAGACTACTTTTACAAAAGTTCTTTGTTTTACAGGGGCAGGAGTTGTTGCTGCTGCAGTAAAATAATTATCAAGTACAAAAATTGTGAACCAGAAGCCAATAAGATTATTTCTCTCAGCGATTCTCTCTTTTACAATAGTAACAGCAAAACAATTTTTTAATACTTGCTAATCTAAGCGTACGCAATGTAATGAAATATACCTTTATAAAAAGTATCTACTTGAAACTTTCACTCTTCCTGTGCACTTTCATAGTAATAATATTATGTGACCCATCAACATGTGCAATTTACAATAGTTAGTAATAATTACCTACATAAACAATTTACAAATTATTATAACATTATTGACAGTACAGTACAACGCACGTCAACGCGCTTCATCACAATAAGTTTCATCAATATTAATTATTCTTACACTTACTCATCATTATATTATTATTTTCTTAGTGCTAATTACTTTGAATACCTTAACTCTACATCCCTGATATAAATTATAGAACAACTCTCGGATTATAATATTTTGCATCATATTTGTATGTAGTTATGTTGTGTTTACATAATTGGAAATATATTATCTAGGCTTTACAGCGTTTTTAACCTTATTTTGTCTTGATGTATGTAGTATAACAGTTTTTGAACCAATTTTCTCATTTTTAGATTATTTCTATAAATACTTACAGTATTAAAGTACCAAACCAGTAAAAAACATTTCTCATGATTTGAAATGTTTCTTGGAAATGGAAAACGGATAACTGATAAATATTGGCTTAAATTCATATTGGATGGAAAAGAGAACACCTCTACCAGTATTACTCGTTGTGTAAGTATTCACGCATTTTGGTACGGAGTCAAAAATCTGTAGATTTACCATTTTTACATAGTAAAATCTACATAATAGGCAGGTTACAGTAATTAGGTAGTAATAATATAGTTTTAGGTATATTACTCATTATTAGAAAAAAATAATACAATATTTCTATAGTATGTGATGATTTCCAAAAACCAGACAAAAAATCCTAGCACTAATTTTTATAGCTAACTGACCCGAGTTATAAAGGCACGTTTGCATTTGACATTAAAAGATTAACATTATTCGTGTAGGTGAACTGTAGAAAGTAGAAAAACATTATTTGATCCCTTGATTGGGTATGGAACGTCAATTCATTATATCTTAACACTAATTAACTACGACAGTACATTTTACCAAAAGTATATTATTATTATTGTATTGTATAGGAATTAACTATAATCGTTAAGGCACACTAATTATAGCCAAGGTAGTTTAGTTATAAATGTGACGGTAATATTATTACAGTTACAACAATGATATGTTAGATTCCTGGTGTAGTGGCTCGTTTAGATTTAGGAAAACAACTTTAAGGTTTATAAATATATATTATTATGCTAAATATACTATTCCTATATTCACTTCATTGTTTCCAGTGTAAACCAGTCCAATTCTAAATATTCACGCTAGAATATCTCTCTGAGCAAAAAGTTTTAATCTTCTCGATTCCTTAGTAGTACAATCTAATAATCTGGACTTTAGTTACTTTTAGATTAGAATATAATATTATATCTAACATACAAGTACATTAGTATCAGGTAGCCATTTAGGTCATCATTATTAATCTAATAAGCGTATGGTCATGTACATTCTCGAGATAAAGGGAGTGCAAAATATTTTACGTCTTCCCAATTAATTCTCGATTATGACAATTCTATAGGTTAGGTAATTGCTATATAAACAATAGTTTTACTCAAACAGTTGAGACACTATTGTCACACTTTTTTTCACCACTTCAATTTAACCATGTAGTTAGAGTAATTTCTGTGTGTAATAGGTGTTTGTGTGTCATTATTCTTTATAACCTCTTTAACTGATACACTATAGTATTCTACATAGTAATTTCCTGTTAATCTTTTCCTGCATAATATTATAAGTATTATTCCACAAATGCATATGTAGACATCACTTCAAAAAAACGATTGAAAAACCGAACTTTCCACACAAAAAACGACATGCCTTATCTCTACATAACTTAAATGTTCAACAGAAATACAATTAATATTAATAGTGTACATTACATATTAATAATCAGTTCAAATTATCGATTCCCTGGTATGGAGCTCGGCTACACTAATGATAGAGCTTCCGACGTAGAAAAAATGTTTACAAGAAATCGACAGACTAGATTTTCTATCAGTGAAAGCATGCTATTGTGTACAACATTATTGTAGTATCCAAATAATAATTTACAATGTAATAGCGCAGTAGTATTAGTGGAGGTATTTCGATTCGAAATCTGTACTGTATCCTGTTTTGACTTATTAATCTTGTTCACCGTGGGTAATTTCTGTCGCATTCACGGATTATTATTAGGCTAGAGTTACTTCGACTTTAAAACGGAATAAAAACTGTTCGAGCGAGCGAGCGAGCTAACGAAAAACGTAAGTTCAGCCTTCAATCATAATAACATAAATAACTGATAATTACAAACGATAGGTAAGGATAATTAGCTTGCACTTAAATGCAAGCTGAATAAAAATTGACCCGCTACTTATTATTTCAGTGTCACAATGTCAGTTCACAATTTAGAAATCTTCTAAAATGTGATAAAAACAACAAAAAAACAAACAAAAAAAGTACGACAAAGTTTTGCGATTGGAAATATCGTGCAGACGCCATAATTTTCACTTAAGCATTCAATTAAGCGAAATCTTCCAAGCCAAAACCAGTGAAATTACAATCAATCAGTACAGCCGAGGAAATCGTTACATCATACATTACTGTAATAAGTACTGTATCATGAATGGATTTTGTAGAGGTCCGCGGGTGAATCCTTTTGGGTGACATATGTGCGAAGGGATGAACGAAGGGATCACATTCAGCTGAAGTACTTATTGATTGATCTTCTTAGTCATTGGGAGTATGAGATGTATCCTGAATCATTGGGAGAGGTTGACGTATTTAGACTCTTATTTACAGGACTTTCTATCGCCGCCATCAAGGATTCACTAATTTCTATAGGTGGTACTTCAAGTCCTTCGAAATAAGGATGTTGAAGAGCGTCATGTGCACTTATTCTCTGGTTAGAGTCAAATACCAGTAAACGGGAAAGTAAATCTTTTCCAGCCACACCGATTCCTGGAACTACCAATTCTAGATTTCGGGGAGGACGTGGAGGAAAGGTATGAGGTAGCACCCTGGAACTAGCAGGCCAAGCTTCAGTTGACGGAGTACCTATCACACTGAAAAACAAAACAAAACCATTTAATTCAATAACTATATCAATTTCTAATATGCAAATCTAATACATACCTTTCAACTGCCCAATACACAATGGATTACTGACAGATAGTAATCTATTGTCTAAATAATCACTGACATCGCAAACAACAGCATACACTTTGCAAACAAGTTTTTTGTACAGCAACAATGCTGTAGCTGGTAAAGTACGCGATATAACCACTTAAAAATTTAATCTACCTAACCACGCAAAATAAACGGGAATGTAAGTGTTCAATGAAAAACAAGAGTTCACACTGTTACAACAACAAAGTACTGTGTCTACTGTCCAGTAATGTACATTCTAACAGTTGTGACTAGTGAATAATTATTTAGGATTCGTGAAAAGTCACGAAAATTATGACCTTTCTGAAACTGGACATTTTCTTGTCTTTAGACAATATCCATAGTCCTAATAGTTTTCGACTTCCGCGAGAGATAAAGAGCCGAAACCTGTTTTCACTCTGAGTTGCTGCTTTACAAAGCATTTCGGAACTACTAAATTACTTTAAAAGCATGTCCCAATGAAAAATAATCCAAAATTCCTTTTGTTAACGTTCGAGTGAAACTTTGTAGCAATTTACATGTGTAATGTTGAATTTGCTTTGCAACAAATATTCTTTTTACTGCCAATAAACATTAAGCTGTTCGGTACTTAGCAGTGATGTCCATTGTGTACATGCATGTTGGTAAACGCATAGATTAAGTATTCAACTCACTCGAAAATCTTATCAAGCTGATCTCGCTCGGAGTCTCCGGGGAAAAGAGCTCTCTTCTTCAAAAGTTCAGCAAAGATACACCCAACAGACCACAAATCAACCGGACTACCGTAAGGACATCCGAGCAATACTTCAGGAGAGCGATACCATAATGTTACCACCTGTTGGACACACACGAAATGAAACCATTTAGCTCTCAAAATACATGTCAAAACACAGCACTTAAGTACATATTTCATGAGGAACACCTACCACACTTGTTAGTCTCATAGTAAAGTCGTAGATTTTTGCGAGCCCAAAATCAGCTAACTTCACCTTTCCAGTTCTAGAAATCAGCAGGTTTTGAGGCTTCAAGTCTCTGTGAACAATTCGCTGACTATGCAAGAAATCCACTCCACAGAGAATTTGAAAAAGAATATCCTGAACAAGATAAACAAATAAGAAATAATTACAATTTGTCAAAACATACAACTTAATAAAGGTTCACGTAGCACACACATCACGAACAAAACACATGTTTAATTTCCAAGTAGCTTTTTAAACGCAACCATTGCTGTACCTTGATTTTAAGTGAGGTAAGTTCATCTTTACACGTTTGAATATACTTTAGTAGGTCCATTTCAACAAATTCAAAAACTAGAAACAGGAGAAAGCTTTGTTCATTTCCTTGTCTTGGTCCATGACAAACATCTAAGAAACGAACTATATTTGGATGCTGAAATCTCTCCAACTGACGAACCAGTGCGATTTCTCTCAGGATGGAAACGGGCACTCCATCTTCGTTGAGAGGAATTCGCACCTTCTTCAAGGCTACGAAATCATCTGGATTATTAATGTCTTTGGCTTTGTATACCGTCCCATAGGCTCCTGAAATTAAAAATATATAATTTACAATTTCAGTTACAAAAAAAATTATCCAGATTTCCATAAAACCGAAAAAAATTACATTCAATCTACATAGTAACTCTAAATACTGCGACCGTCGATTTTCCCCATACTCCCATTCCAGGACAAAGAAAGAAAGTTTTAACGTTCTGCTTTCACTTTATGAAATTTTGATGGCATGTTCTTACACCCGAAATGAAGAAGCCATGACGTACGGTGTACGGAAACGATTTATTTGAAACTTTAAACATTAACATATACTTTTACAAATCATTTCATCTTTACCATTCCCAATGACGGTTTCCTCCTTATAAACTGACGCATGTGGGGGTGTAAAAGTGGGCAAGTCAGAATGTAACTCCGTTCTCATAGTCTCGTCCAACGGTGAAGATGCACTGGACATAGGGGACGAGCACTCGTTCACGCCGTGTTTTTCCGCTGCTATGGTTCACCGAACCGAATGGCAACCGAACCCTTGACAAGACACACTCAATCTCTAGTTCTTTTAGTCCACATCCACATTTCTTCAACTTTATGCTTTCGTCACTTCTTTTGGCAGTGATCTTCTCTTGCATCCAATCTCAAGTACTTTCTCTCTTCGTCACAAGTCTCTTCACTCTCTCAGTCTGTCAAAAAATAAAAATAACTTCGGTAAATAAAAAAATCAAGTTACAGGGTCAATACTTATAACTAAGCACTAGCTGAACAAAAATGACTAGCTAAATGGACTTTGACACAGGTCAATGGTAAATAGCAGCACTAGAACTCTTGACCCACAATTCTTACGATTAGAGAATTCGGGGGATACTACACCTCCACGACACGATGTCTCTTCTTCGAGACATGCCTTGCTTGCGATGATGTCTGATTTCTGGCAGACATCGTGTCTTCTATTGATGACTACTTGCAAGCACAAAGAACATGGTTCATATTCAGAAATCGAACTTGTCGACTCTGTGTCAGTCATGGCAATTTCAACAGCAATATGCGCTTGTGCCATTTAAACTTCGTACTCATTCCTAATCCTATTCTATATCATCTCAGAATTATCAGAATATCGTCAAAATGATTTAATGCAGTTTCATAAAATTTTAACCATCCTAATTAACATCTTAACTAACAATTTCAGTATACAGATAAACTTTTAACTGAGAAAATCGTCCAGGAACTTTGGCGATGCCAAGTATAGTTGTCCGGAGAAATTTCATGACATGAAATTGGTTCTCCTAACTGTCCAGACAATTTTGAGAGTCAGGGACAATTGTTCCACTTGTCTAATTCTTACAATTTTGTACGTATACAGGAAAAGTACCCGGAGAACATAAAAGAAGCATAAAAATCTGTGAAGATAAGGAAAGCAAAGAAAATGGACAAAGTAAAGAAGAATAAGATCAGTTCAGAAATAGCGGACCACACTTGGTTCAGTTTTTACAGAGCATCTTCTGCATGATAAGAGTGGAAGTACACATGGCATACCTTAAGAATTATATACAAAAGAAATTCCTGAGCTAAAAGGCAGACTCACTAACTGACCGGGAAGATCAGTAAAACTGGCATTATCATACGGTTTATTATAGAGTGGTTCATGACCATTTCCATCTCTCTCTGTTAATACAATGGGGCTTAAGCTGCATTGTATTTGTGCACGTAGTATTATAGTTACAGATAGATAGTAAGTAGAGGGAAGAAGATTTCTAATCTAAAATATCTCGGCTCCGTCTTCCACCACCCGTTCAGTGAACCTCACATTATACAACTCTCTATAGCAGCAGCCATCACAAAGATTTGGGAAACTGAATCCATCAGCATCCTCCAATGTCTTAAACGTGAAAAAGAGGCAAAAGCCAACTATATTACACAATGCGACTATACGACTCGCATTCACATCGTCAACTCACAATGTACACCGTTCCTAGTCCGTTTCTATACAACCAGTACAAAATATGTACATACACCTTGAATCTCTTCCCTCTACTAATAGTAATAATGAAAAGAATAAAATCTAAAGCATCCATTCACTTATTTTCTTTAAGTTTATCTACACGAACTACTTACATAGCTCTGCATACCGAAAAGGCATCCCATACATATTTCCCTTAAACTAAATCAACATTTACTTTGTCCAGTCCCTGGAAAGATTATCTTACTTACTTAACTCATTGTACGAGATCAAACCCTCAACCACACAGAAACAAAGACAACTACAGGTACCTACAAGCAGAACATACAAAAGTACATTCTTTTTAACCATATTAGAATAGAATCCAAACAGAATCCACGTTATTTGCCTTTGGCTACCTTATACAGCTTTGCGGGCAAAGAACTTTAATTTCCAAGCGGATAAGCCACCTTTTTCTGCAGCTGAAAGTTGGATCATATTATTATGCGCGTTGTAATGTAGGAGCGATGTTGAGTCCCAGTCTATAACATAGCCTGTTGTGTGTGTTTATTGTCTTAGAAAGAATGCATATTCCACGAATCAGAGTATAACTATGTCACAAAATATATAAATAATAAATACACCAAATTATCGTAGTTAAATCTGTGGAACGTCTTTTGTTTTATATGCCGCTTTAAATGAAGGTACAAGGTTGACGTACCTTTACCTGTCTATGTTTTTGGATCATATATTATCGAGTCTGAAACAAAAATGACGACAAACTTGAAAAGTCGAAGCGAAATTTCAACACATTCAATCATTCATTCATATATAAAGATATGCAAAAGTGGAAACTAAATCTTTCCGCAAGCTTTGAAGTAAAGCCGCTACAAATTCGCATATCTCTTTCCTTAATTTACAGAAATTAAATCAAGTCCAAAGGTAAACTGGATAAAAGCCATTAGTTGTTTGGTTGAAGACATGACAAGTTTTAAGGTACCTATTATACTTTGATTTAAACAATAAATCAGTGTACGAAAAGTGGCTTCCCAGAATGACTTTCACGATAAAGTCGAAATTTATGGGGTACGGACCCTTCACACGCAAAAAACTCACCAAGGCTTTTACTGTTTACTTACATACAATCATAAATATTAAGTACTAACAATAACTACATACTTATGCGTGTACGCAAATGAAAATAATTATACTTATTCGAATTGCTACAAAGTACGTTATACATAAGTACATGTGTAATGTTTCTATCATTATTCTTCAATATACCTACAAAAAGGTACTTTTCGATTAATACCACCACGTTCAAACAATGCAATGGTAGTTTGGTCAATTATACACAAAGTAGTAAACTTGGAATTGTTGACCTTCCTACCATGAACTTTCTACCAATAATTTTTTGACCTGCTTCCTTTAAAGCACGTATTATTCATGGACTTACAAACATACATTAGTGTTATTGGAAATGAACAGAGTATCATTAAAGTTATCATAACCAATAACACTTAAACACAACAATAATTTTAAGTACGTATATGCAGGGTAGGAGCCTATACAAGTAAGAATGAAGACCAACCACATGCAAACGCTAATAAGACGCACTTTTACTGCTTGGAAATGTTTCTGTGTAATTCATAAATGTTTGTAGGGCACAACAATGACTTGTTTGTAGAAACTAAAACTATTCATGGACAATATGTGCCATTGGATTCCAATTTCTCCGTAGCTGAAATTCTTGTTATTAAGCCACCCTGTACTTGGCCACAGATAGTTATTATTGTTATCGTAGTAGCAAAAGAATAATTTTTAGGACCCTTGCTGAGCATGAGCTGACCACATCAAATAAAGACTATTTATGCTGTAGACATACCACGGTAGCATCCAACCATCGCACAAACGCACAATAGTCACTAGCACACATAAAATACTTTTAAAACATAACTATTATAGTCTATTCAAAATCAGTCCATGACCGTCTCCGTGACTGTGACACAAAACCTTTTATAACTGCTTTACAGATAGCATATTAAAACTAACTGCTACAATAGAAATATTTTATAATGTCTTTAGTGTGTTTCCGCGTGCATACCTCGGCTGCACATTCAGATTTTCCACTAAATCCTTCGTAGTTAGTAGAATGTACAATTACCAACAAGGGATGAGAATCTGAAAGCCTCTCTAACCGAAAAGAGTGCCGGTGCCGACATTCCTCAGCTTCACCCATCAACTCAACACCACCACCACAACAACCACACCACACAATTTTCTATATCTCTAATTTTCCTACTAGCATAAGCTAAAGCTATAAGCACCTACAACAAGTGTTCTGAGATTGCTCTTGCCTTGACTTACCGAAAACTGCGTACATGAAAAAGAAACAAAGAAGATCATGCATTACCTACTCCAACAATGCCCCGATGAATGAGAAAAGCTTTCGTAGGATTGCTAAGTAGCTACGCAATAATTTCAAAGTACGGACGGTAATGCAGACGATAAAACATTTCATATGAGTTTTATGTCATCCGTCCACTTAGAAAATCCTTAATAATTTATATGTTACTACCTGTGCAAATAAAAGGATATACGTGTACACATGAGCATATACACTGCACTCAAACACATACAAAGTACATGAGGATGTTGAAAACAAAAATCTGTTGCTCACAGCAAGCAAGCTTGCTACACACACACTCACACATTAAAATCATCAAGTGAGACCACAACAGACAGTTATGGAGAAAGTCCTTTAGAACAAACTGCCATTAAATTGAGAAACCTCAGCTAGATAAAAGTAGTTAGTTACTACAACAGCACTTTAGATTCTCTATCGCAGTTTCTAAGCTCAACTAAATGGCATATCTCAGCAATTCATGAGAACTGAACTCTACGTTGTTGATGTTGCAGACATTAGACACTCATGTTCAATGATATGAAACCTATTTCATCATTTTCATCCTACCCCAGAATTTCATGCAATGCCAAAACATTTACATGAGCACTGTGCACTTATGTGCGTATGGAAAATGTATCTACATGTTTTCATAACGAAATATTTGTAAGTACAGATATAGCTACATGAAGATTTAGACATACTTTAATGAAATTTAGTTTCTTCCACGCACAGAGATATGAAGCAACAGGTAAATCTAAGGCCAAGACATAAAGATTACATAAGTATAAAAATAAAATGTAAACTTACAATTTTTTTAGCTTTGTATATATTTTACATTATATATGGTTTTGCTAAAATGAATTTTGAACTGATCCAGCACATAAGAACACAAGAACATGATACACTTTGTAATAAACGTAATCGGTGGGTGAGGCTAATTGAACACACTGAACGAAACACAGAACTTTTCTTATAAAACGAGAATCACATACTAAAATCTTCCACGAAGCGAACTCCCATGAATTTGCAAGATTCTGCACGAGGACTGTAAGAAAGACTTTCTTGTAATTGAGCTGCCCGTTGTTACTCTTGTTGAGAAATTGTTCGTTAGAACTAAAATAGACTCTGAAGTCACACCAACGCAAGAATTTCACTTGTGAACACAATCGGTGAGTTATTAAAGAAAAAGAATCAATAGATCCACAAGACTTAAGTCAAGCTCATTGTCATTGTCACCATTAAGTTTGGAATTGTTTTCTCCACTCAATATTTGAACACAAACTTGAACAATGTGGTTAAAGCCAATATTTGTACTGAAATTAAAGGTTCGACTACTAAAACCATCGGCTTAACTTAGCTAATTACATTAGCTAAATATTATACAAGTTTACATTACACCGCGTGATTCTTGTGAGCTGTTGTACCTGCCGTGTACACTGTCTCTGTTTAACTTACATTATTTGTACTTGACACTGACAAAAAATCCTATACTGGCTCATTTGACCCACAACAATTCATTCATAACGAACAGAGTCTTATAGAATCGGAGAAATCTAATGAGACTCTGTTTCCCACACAATATTAAATATTGTCTGACTGATATGAGTCAATGAACGAATGACAAAGTTAATCATTGGAGTTATTGTAGTTGTAGAAAAGTTCTTGTTCATTACTTATGAAGCAGAGCATTGACTACAAAAGCTCCTTCCAACACCAACTCTAGCGACCGACTGACACATAGACATGCAGCACCGACATACACCAACTGTCCAAGTCTGCCAACAAGTACACTGTTTATATTCACGTACTATTATCAGTCCCTATACAGATATCTCTTGGAGATTGTTAGCAATGAGCAACCAAGTAAAAGCAACCTATGCCTATCTCTCTCTCTCTGTTTACAGTGTTACTGTGTGTACCCAATGTGTGTGTGTATACGTAAGTATTAAACAAGCAGAATGATAGTGTGTTTTGTTGTTAAGTATATAAAGTGCCAAGAAGTAATCCCACATATAAAATCCAGCATACCTCCACTACTACACTAATACCTACTTACACATACACACACATGCACACATAACCGGCTCCCCTATTCTATGTTACAGAGTCCTCCTATAAAAACCAACTGCATTTTACTTTACACAAGACTGACGAGAGAGAATTCTAAAAGCACATTATTACATTACTACCAGCAATTCAACTTTCAGCTTCAACCATTACGTTTTATCATACACTTTTGCTATATATTACTATTATTATGAGTTCACTTACGTTTCGTATAGTAGTAGCAGTTAAACCTTGTCTTTATTTCCCATATCAAATAATATAAGACTTATTGTCAGTGAATTTGATAAAGCAACAAGGTGGCTATGCAACAATCCTATGCAATGTAACGTAATTCACCCTCGTTCCTCTTTTCTCTCTCTCACTCACTTTAGACACTCTCCCAAGTGCTCTGTGTGGAAATGTTGTTGATCTGATCCTGATTTGATCTGCTTAGTAACTGAGTATTCCCAACTAACAAAATATATCGAACAGGCAAGCTGAACCATGATCCTAGGAAACTCTGGGGTCTATTTCGTTATTTGTTATCTTCACATAGGGAATCTATTGAAGAGAGAGACCTTTAGAGTTGCTGTATGTTCTCGTGTAGTGTAATCCTACGTATACACAGCTTATCAGGTAGTACTGAGAGAACTGACGATGTTGATGTAAAAATGTGAAGGCATGGTATCATGTGTATGTTCCAGAGCTTGGTTGTATTGCAATGTGCAGAGAAATGAATAATGTTGAAAGCAGTCTCGGCAGAGAGGCATAAGGAAATTCATGAAGACAGAAAAGGAACAAAAGCTCAAAGGGCAAGGCGTATAAAGCAGCAAACTGCGTAGGTCACACAACACAACTCATATACAACACATCATAGGGATGGTTTTGGTAGGACACTAGACGTGCAACTTCAATACAAAATTATGGCATTGAAAGCTCTTGAAGATATCGACAAATAGTTAGTTATGCTATTGTGAGGATGTATAGAGAAGGGAAATAGCCCAACTAATTCTTCTAGTGTGCCGAAACCGAGCAGCGACCGACACACGGACAGATAGAGAGAAAAATGTTTCTGCTGGTTCTATGATTTTGATGTTGTGTTGTGCCGTGCCAGACCTAAGGAAAATAACAAGCTGCATAAACCAAAAGAATGAATGGGTCGAAGAAGATTTCAACCTCATATTCAATATGTCAAAGTCATCGTCGTCTTTCAGGGAAGTCCCCACCGCCTTTACGATAACCTACATATTTCCCTGCACAGGACAAAATATTTTGTACACTGTACTACACACAACAACACACGAAAATTATAGGCAACTTAGCAACTACAGCCGTACACCTAAAGTACTGTAAGTGCCTAGTATCTATTAAACTGCACATGATGGGTGTCGGTGTGTTGCCACAGTCGGAGAAGGTACACTACACGCTGTACTTGCACATCAACAAGGAAACTAATAGAAAATCTGTTGCAAGAACAGAAAAATGTCCTTATAGGTATGCTGTACATATTCTGGTGAGTATTTAAATTCTTACAAGTAGACATTACATACCTAAGGATACACTAAAAGAATATCTATATAGGTACCTACTGCTGTTACTGAGAATGGATGGAAGTTAATACAAGAGAAATATTATTACTACCATAATAATAAATGTACGGGCTAACTAAACAAGAATTCACCATAGCCATTAGACATGCACCACGAGTAACATAACGCGGAACGACTACCATTAGCTATGTATTTTAAATACTTTTAGGCCTAAATCCACCGTCATTCCATTCAACAGCAGCAAACATCGGTCGAAATTGAATATGATAAAAAATTTCAATGATAAAAAACAGACACATGATAGAAGGAACACATCACATCAGTGGTTAAAGTAGTATGGTAGCTACAATACTTATAATAAATATTATACGCACTCTACTATCTTTTAGTCCTCACAAGGAAAAAGGTGAGAATGAGAAAATCATAAAAGTATATTTATTATTATTACCTCTCTATATGTGTGTGAGAGTGAGACAGACGGAGAGAGACGCTTTGGACAACTGAAGCCTCCTCTCATCATCCTAACTAAAAACTTTAGCAGCCAAGTTAAAATCTGAAGTAAAAAGGTGTCTTGCCGAGTTCCCAAGCACACTTTTTGCAAGTAACGTCTCTAGTGTGCCTTGCCTTCTCTCTGTACCTGCCCCATTCAATTCCTGCCACTAACACAAGGAATGGGGATGGGGAATACGCCGCTGCTGCTGTAAAAACTAACGTCACGTCTGTCGGTAAATAACCCTCTTTCTTACTTGTCCATTACAATATGCCTTGCATCTTACCCTTCACACAAACTCTCTGTGGGCAGGCGTTACTTTACTCACTTTAACTAATTCCGCTTTGATCGAATCAGCCTTTTTACTAATCAGCCATCTTCCAATAATTACAAATCATATTTCTAACAAGAACTCAATACAAAACTCCATTGTACACATTACACAGAGCGATATTGAATTTCATCTACGTTCTGTTGATCTACACCCTGAGAACACATGCATAAATGTATGTACATTATTGACAGTGAAAACGATTGCGCTTATTACGTCGTTCCATACTGAACTCGAGTGAACTCCACGTGTAAAGCTTACTGTTAGCCTGGGAGCTAAAGTTTCCTTCCGGAGCTGTTACGATAAGATATGATCTAAATCCAATCCCATCCAATCTAATAGAATTCAAAGAGAGAATTTCCATACAAAAAGTTCTGTCGAAACCCTCCGCAACACAATGAGTACTAATGCCAAGAATTTCGCGTACAGGTATTTTATTAGCTCCTTAAATCATCTCGCATAACACACACACAACTGATACAACTCCAAATGAAATGCAAATGCTAACTAACAAGCGATGGACCTGAAGCTTCGGTTTTCTTCATCCATCGTGCCATAATGTACAGTAAATCATGTGCAGAGAGCACACAGCCTACAGAACAATAAATACCGTATATAAACATATAAAGAACACAACAAAATTCTGCCGTAGGTATTAGAAATAGAAGATTTGTAGCATGAGCAGTGTATAGAAAAGTCAAAGAAAAAATACACAAAGAAGTATCAATCCACTAACTTTGAAGTGTTCAGTAGCATTAGCATTTCGCACGTATATATTTCGCCAAACTGACGTTTCAGTTTGTTTAATGCTGTCTTGTTTTCGTCAATTTAAGCGTAGAGTCTCTCTAGTGTGTCTCTTGTCCTTCCAGCATCCATTCGTTTGAATGAATGGGCCAATACAATAAATTCCAAACCATCCATATCTGCGTATACCTATACAGAATACATACGTATAGACAAGACACGTAGACTCACACAGTAAAAGTGAAGCAAAAGTACACAAAGCAAAGGAGCCAGTCTCTTATCCGTGTACACGCAATAAAAGAGTTTTATCTGTGTTTCCACTGCACAGAATACATAGAGACAACACTAACACAACTAAACATGTCCAGGTGAGTTGTAGGTAGGTATACGTACAGAGGTATCGAATTCATTGTGAAAACTAGCCCGGTCTGTTGGTCTGCACTGTCTGGACACATAGAAAACATTCAGAATTTTTTGTCAAAGTTTGGGTTAGCTCATGACTCAAGTGGAGCTGGGAGTATAGACACACAGACAGAGTATAATATAGCTGCTGATTCTGATTGTATTGTAAGTTTGCATTGCTTTGGTTTGCAGGGAAAAACAAGACAAGACAGAGCGAGCGCATAAACACACATATGTTTTTAGCTGCAACAAGCAGCCGATTCGATTCCTGCACAGAGATATTCAATGGATTCACGTCTAAAAGTATCGTATATATGCCAGATGCTCATCTCTTCACTTCACTTCAGTAGTCACTTTGTTGAATTTAATACTTTAGCCAGCAGAAACGAACCCATCTCTCCTTATTCTAGAGAAACAGACAGGATCTGGACACACCTGTCCTGTCCCTCTGGTTTTGCTGGCAAAGGCAAACGAAAACGAAGAACAAGCTGTTGTTGGTCTGTGCATTGTCCTCTGTGACGATGAATCTTTTCCTCTACATAAACCAGCCAGAATAATAATAATACCGGTATTACAGAGCTCCAACAAAAAGAAAGCAGCACATCGAAATAGAGACAGCCAAGGTAACTAACTAACAATAACTCATACATTCTATACTTCATCTGCTCAATCTTATACAATATTTACACACTCTATCGCACTCACCATCGCACTTTATTAAGTATCAACGAACGCAGGTCGTCGTAGGTCCTCTCGGAACATTCAACCACAACTAACTAAACCAACAACAAACAAAACTAATAGAGAATCGTATTATACGAGTATAATGGTCGACATCAGAGATTGGGAAATATTTCCATAATGTTACTAACTCATTCTCAGATATGCAAATATTTCTATGCTCTATAGGCACGCATAAATATTTCTGCCATGTAATAATCCATGTTATGATGTGCTACGATGATAAATTCTATGCTGGTGGCAGTGCAAGCAACGGTACGGCTAATTACAGCCGTGATGATGAGACTCACACTGCGATGACAATAATGACATTTAATTTATGTTGTAATGCATTTTAATTCACACAGCCATCGCTCACAGTTCACAAAACCTTGACTGCCGAAGAATATTATGAGAATATTTCAAACAAGTTCCTTGCACTAAGCGCTTTCTGATTTCCACCTTTCTCATAATATATGCTACATATCACATTTGCTTTAATTCCATTCTTTAGGGCGTTTTAATGCACTTTGTGCAGTTTCCCTTAACATACCAGTAAAACTAGGAGCATGTGTTAATAGAATACATAATAATTACATTTTAGTTTTTCAGTGAGACTGTTGGTGTTTTGGAGATGCAGTCACAGCGCAGCCACAACCTGAAAGTTCCTCCTCCATTTCAAATGTTACCCTTAACAAGTCAAGTAGAAATTCATCTCTATGATCTCGACAACTGTTGAGAGAGTTACACGCATACAGCCCTGGAGATTAATTCTGGAAAGAAGACTAATCCATTGAGGAATTATAACAAGATGCGGATAGTGCATCGTTAAAACTAAAACACTGTTGCAGAGTGAAGCTTTTAATTTCAATGAGCGTCAATTTAAAGTCTGTCCATTACTGTATCATTTAAGCTCCATGATGTTACACATTCAAATTCATTCTATGTATGTAATGTACATCTGCTGAGGTACTTTGTTGCAGTATTAGTCCAGTGGCTCTGTGGCTGCTGCTGCTGCTCCTGCTTGGCTAAACTTTATAAGAGTGCCTTGAGATAAAAAATTGAGGTTTGGCTTGTTTTTTACATTTAATTGAAGTACATAATAGTGATGTATTATAGACTTTATCTCTATGATGATATAATGTAAACTACCTATCTTAAATCTCACCAGTCAACTACACTACGAGGAAGGGCCTAATTACGTCAACTAAATTTCGGGTGCAGTAATTCATACTCCACACTACACAGCTACAACCACTAACTAACACTATCTGCAAATCAAACCCTGATTGTATTGCTCTGCAACTTCATACACTCTTGTGTGTATAGCTAACAGTTAACAACATACTCCACATTCCAACCAGATTCTACAGGCAATACCTTCATACCAACCGGCCAAGTACATAAAGTAGTACAACACGACATAACTATCGATCAGCCTCGTAGAAATATTATTACTCAATGGGAAAGTACTTCATAGAAGCTGCAGAAAGATTTGACTGGAAATAAATTGCAAATCTGAGAAATGCGTTATGAATAATCATAATATTATGTATCTACTAAGATCTGTAGAATCTGTACATACATTTACCCGTAACTTGTACTGCAATATACCTCCATGTGTTTTTCTAGTAATTTAGTTGTCAGCTCTCATCTCCCAAAGAAATCAATTATTTTATTTATGATGAGCTACAATTTCTGTGTTGTAATCGTTTATGTAAATAGTACTCATCTACTGCTGAATAGCTACACATTAAAATAAATTACGCAAAAAACATACAAACATGCTAGAACAATTATTATATTACAAAAGTACTTGAGTGAATTAAAATCTGTAAGAAATTGTACGTTCATCAGGTAGGGAAACAAAAAACAATTAAACTTAATAATTATCTCTTGTTTCACTTAAGAGCGCAGGCCACCCGATAATAATGTTAGTAATGAATACTCTTGCTCCACAATAACTTAAAAGATTCTTATTCTCACTCAGAGAAGTACACACAGTTTCCCAATATCCTCGCGCCCGCTCATGGAACATGCAATACGTATTATCGGTTTAATCCTTTAACATAGAAGTGGCACGCAACTTACAACATGGCCGTGCATACTACTCCTCCATATTCTCAGACGTTTTCTTTTGCCAACATCGTGCACATGCACACAATAAACGCAAATTTCGTTCCATTGCATTCTAACGCTATTTACTAAGGTCTACAGCTGCAATTTAGAATATTCAAATGAGTTTATAATACGTTTGTTTTGTATTGATTACTCTTTCTTATCAACCATATCGTGCGTACAAGTTTTCTGCAAGGAATAAGGAAATCTACGTCTTGACTTTCCTTTGTTACCTTCTGCTGCTGTTATTTCTTTGGCAGAACAAACAAGCCAACGCCAACAACACTGCGTGCAAAACGCTATAGCCATAGCATGTTTATTTCTTACACATCTGCGTACTGTATGTACCTTTGAACTTGTCTTCCTCTTTCCACATTACATTTAAATTTTATATTACAGAGAGAGAGAGAACTTTTGCGTGCTAAAAATAAGCGAATAATCCTAAAACAATCAGAAACTTTCACTTTAACTTAGAGTTCAAGTTCGAACCACTGAAAAATGGATTTGTGTATTTGTATGTGCACGAGTTACGCAAAAAACAATGCTTATTGTACATACATTAATATGCAATTTGCATAATTGTACGCATGCAGTTTTTACTGCATTTGGAAAAATGGGAGTAAATGGAAGCATCACGAGAGAGAACCCACACCTTCGTCAGATGTCAAGCTCCCGCAGTTTTACACGAAAAATTGCAGTGAAGTTCATTTATCAAATCATTGCCATGTATATGCATAAAAGTGTAATGCTGTACACTTAGAAGTCTAGTGCTGTACTAACATGAAGAATATTTCTAGTTAGCTAGCTTAGCCAAAAAATGGAGTGCAACTGTCTTTTCTGTTTTCCTTGAGTAATGAATGGCTCCTTGTTGCCCTTGTGTGCAACATCTGCTCCTAGTTAGAAAACATAAATACCAGACACTACTCAGATTAATATCAGATCAAGAGGCTATATATATACCATAAATATTAATGATATACCTACTTGTTCTGTTGCTACACACACATTATATGCATATGCATTGTCGTACAGTCGTAATATATAATTATTGTCTGCTAGTGTCATCAACAGCTAATAGCGCATAGGCTTCTTCGCAGTCACGTACAATACAAGTTATTCTTTAGGCTGAAAACTTGAAAATGGCAAGCACAAGGAGTATTAACTTGACTTTGATTGCGATTGCGAATTTTTTCGAACTAACATCGTTATATTCCAAAGATAAGTCGATTTAATTATTCAAGTACGCCGACTGCTCGCAACCACAACATACGGTCTTGATTCAACATTATTAGTGTATCAGGATTTCCAGTTGCCCTTATGTTATGTTACCTTACTTAGTAGCTCACAGAATAGCTGATTTAGATATTTCAGCGACTTGACCGGTGCTTTTTATTATAACGTACCTCTAGATTCATTTTATATGCAGTAGGCTCCACGGAAAAATAAAAATTGCAACACAAGATGAATAGCAGACGGTGAAAATTATATGCTGATAGCTGACTGGATTCGATGCACCGTAATGGCCAAAACAAGAACAAAGTTTCATTGTGCAAGAACACAACTTTCCTACATAAACACGAGCCGTAAGTGCTGAGGATTCAATGGATCCAAACCATGCAATGTCCGTAGTCCGTACCTACCTGCATACGCACAGCAATCTCCATCACATATGGTCAGCATAATATCACATTAACAACATTATCTATCTTTGTGTATTCCTTCGTCTCGATAACAATTTTTCTCTTCTAAATTACAGCAAACTGAATGCCAATGCTGTTTGGCTACTATCTGATAGCAATGAACATTTTGTACATGCAAAATCATTGAAATCCATCAAACCACATATCTCTACAGTATAAACTCAATTACATTATTTATATAAAACTAGATTTACACGCAGTAGGCACGGAGTGCCGATATTGATATTAGAGAACATAACAACAAGTAATACCTACTACGCAGAGAAATCAGCTGAAGCGGAGAAGACTGTTACTGAGAGTTTTAGTAAAAGTCAAAGCCAGAGGTGACCATTTTATTACCGCATATGGCGTATGTACAAATACCTGTGTGTACCCTACACGTTGGGTACTTTCCACCATTTACTATACTTACCTGTCCACACCACAACCACCACCACACTAGGATAATACTCTCACAAGCCGGTTCCTCCTAAGAAACCAAACTAAATCACACACATAATGTGTGTGCACATATTACAGATATATGTACGTAATCCACAATATTTTCTAAAGCCTGTAGCAATTTTAAACCAACATATTATACGTAAATTACATATAGTCGTTTTACAAAACAATGAGAGACAGATGATCATCGGTAAAGACGAAGCTGAAGCTAAACGTGTGCATTCCGATATACCATCACTCTACCACCTTTAAATCTCTGAAGTAGTAGCAGCTCTACCAGATAATGTGGAAAGAGCTGAGGAACTCCTGAATACTTGAACAACCGAGAAAACGACAAATCGACAGACATCTGGTGCTTATTATATTATTATGCAGTGAGCATTGCACAGAGCGTTATTTCGTACATTAAACAAAGTAACACGAATTATTATTTACTTGGCTACGACCGGCCAAGCACCAAACTGCAAAATAAATTGCTGTATGAGATGCACCAAAGAATAGTTTGTAACAATTGCAGTGAACTGAATTGAAGTTCAGTTCTTTCGTTTTGACTATGTTAATGAACGAAGAGAAAACAGCAGATGGTCACCCGGTCTCTTCTCTCTCTCTCTCTCTCTCTCTCTCTAACATAATAAAATCTCAAGCCACAGATCCTGAGCACAACCAAATCCAAGGTAGGTATACAAGACACAGGTATCTTCCTGCACACATCTAATACGCACATTTATCTCTCTGTCTCTCTTAGCAGTTGTTCTCATCTCATCTGGTCCACCAAGAAGAGGTGAAATGCTTGTTAAAAGCAACCGGCCTAAGAAACTGCTCTTTCTGTGTTTTGTCTATGCTTAGCCATGTTTGTATCCCAATAAGAATTCTTAGTTAGTGGATGTATGCGTAATAAGCTAAGCAAAGCAACAAACAAGAGTTGAACTCGTGCTCGTGCCATGAACTTTGCTTCTAGACGGCATCAGGCAAGTGGACTAGACTGACTGGACCGACCATTTCAGAACAGCCACCCTTCTCATCGTCAGCAGCTCCATCAGACTCCACCGGCTACTTCATCTCATATGATGTGAAAAGAAAGAACAGCAGCTCAAGGAGTCACCATTTGGCCACAAGGAAAAAACTGCACTTATTACACACCTGTCGATCATTTTTTTAGTGAAGGCACGTTCTGGATTTCTAAAGGTCTCGTCCACTCGTCTTCTTCTTCTTAGACACTCTTGCTCTTTTACCAAGCATACGCATAGGTATCTACATCGCAGAAGTTGCCATCAAGCAAAAGCACAGCTAACAATAAGACAATGAGTGAAGTAGAGAAGTTAGAGTTAGAAGCAGTGGCAGTACAGAGTTGGTTGCTGCTACAAACTTAAAGACTACTTAGTTGATGTAAAGGTCAAGACAGAAGCAGACGCTGTACACTGAGCCATGGGTAAAGCCGGTCTGCTCTTCTGACTCTGACCATCAGTTGACCGGCCCCATCCATTCCAAGATGATTATTAGTAATGTAAAGTCTGAGAGCAGAGAGAGAGAGAGAGACTGACGATACACTTCTTGGTTTGTCTTGTGGTGCCCAGAAATCGTAAAAGCCTTCTGTTGTCCTTTAATTTCCTCAGCATCCATCCACATCTAGTTCAATTTAATTCAACAAAGCTTTGTTCTATGCTAATCCTAGAATACATTATGTGAAACTGACAAGAGTGTGTGTGATGCCTCCTATTTACCTGTGCACTGACTGTGTGTGCACTAAAGCTTCTTTCAAACAACACGCTATCTCTGTAAACTACAGATAAATGTGCAAGTCCAGTCAACTTTTGTTTTTAACAAGAGCAGCATTCCGCCGAAGTGCCCACCTACCTATAGATATCAAATCAAATGAAATGAACCTTTTTTTTACAATAATTCAAAGAAACATATCACCACTGTTTACCGCTCAGCAGCGGTCTCTGACCACATCACCCGCATAACGCCATCACAAACTATTTCTCACGTATATCCGACAATTTCATACTAGTTTACATTTGAATCGGCTTCAAGTGATTCTTAATTGCAAAGCTGCTGCTCATGTGCATTGCATTGATGGGGAAAGCCCATAAACATGTTAATAATGACCAATTACAATTACAATGGCCTTTGTTACTTAAAAGTAAAGTATCTAAACTAACTGCACTTTCATTTCATAGACAAATACACGCTACACATACCACATCATGACAAATGATATACATACTTGCTGGTACACTTTACATATAATATTGGTATGCAAAATGTAAATGCACAAGCACAAAAACACATGGAGGAATTTAAGCATAAAGTGGCTGAGTGACATGTCAGTATCTGTGGCAAGTAAATGTAAGAAATACTTTTGCTTCATTTGCGGTTTGATTGCTTTGCTGCATAGAATCAACAGACGAAGCCAAACATTTGGATTAGTTAGTGTCCAATACGTTCAAAGTACACTTGATGTGCCTAGCTATTTACAAATCCTGATTTTACATAGAATTCTAAGAATTATCATTCAAACTGATATGCATACTTGCTTGTGCATAATATATGAACATCCCAGTTTACCTATATACTAGTGAATTTGCAAGTACGCAGGAATCCAAGAATTGTTTACATTTATTGGGTCTTTCCATGCAATGCGAGAATACTACCACACAATACTCTTCATTTTCCCTATTTATCGTACCTATATGACAAAAACTTACATATTATGCCATTATAAACCCATGCTTTGTCCGTAAAAAATATGATATCTAAATGATAAGACATTAGGAGACATACTACATTTTTGATGACATTTCAGCATCAACATTTTCAACATTCCATTTTGTTGTCATATTTTTCAAATAACATTTTCTGTTGAAACACAAAGAGTAAAGAACTAAATCAGCCTTTAAAGTATGTAAACACATGATAATTCCAAATGATAAAAATTGTAGGTACTTATGTCATTTTAATATATAACGTAACAGACCACAGATTGATAAATCGCAATTCGAAACTTGCATTTGATAAAACAAACTTTTAGCAAGTTTTTAGTATTTGAACAAGGAAGTTTTATATGTGAATCTGTACGTGTGTCTCAATGAAAATATTTGCCTGCAGCTGTGTACGAGTTGCCAGTAATTGATTTTTGAACATAATAAAATGCTTCTGCTATCGCGTCAAAGGAACGATCGACCCGATAGTAATGTTTTGATAATCAACGTATGGTCTTCTTACTGATGTAACCGCACCTTAAGCAATCATAATGATTATGATGTTAGTATTTGCATGTTAGGATTCACCGATTGAAATATTCTAACGTACGATTTGTGCTTGTAGTTCGGAACACACACATACAAATACCTTATCAATCTTTTATTCTTTTGCCGCAGTTTCTTGTGAGGAGCAATAAAAATTTGGCATTTATCTCATCTTCCATAGCATTACACACTGTACACATGTCAGAGGTTGAAACAGTTTTATGAACCATCAATTAATAATTGGCTCAAAAGCGAAAAGTAGAAGTAAAAAGATTTAATTGCCAGTTGCAGTTAACGATCCTATCAGATTTTTTGCGCTATCGGATGATCTTGACAACCGAAATGCAATAAAATTTAAATTCCGTTGGAATTAGCTAATTACTGTATCAGCTCAACCGTCTGACAGTTAGCTACACAATATACATACTTCCAATCATGAACAACAAGCTAATAACCAGTCAGTTAATAACATAACTATCACCCTACACAAACACACACAGAACGTAATAACAGCAACAAACCCAAATGATTCAAGAATTTTCCCACACCCTGCAAACATGCAATTCAGCTGCACTATTAAAAGACCCTCACCCGAATCTATCAAAACTAGGCCAAAAAGGGTCCAGCTAAATTCTAACCAAACCGGTTAGCAAATGCAAATCTACACTGAAAATCCACTCTCTTTTACATCTTATACTCTTTTACACTACGCTCACCCAATACCACCAACCAACATTATGCCATACTTATAAATACAAGCCATCACTAACAGACAGCCTATTTCTGCTTCAGACAGAGCACAAACACGCAACAAAAGAATAATATTTAATATTGCATTGTTTATCCACCTTGATTAAGTATAAACACATTACGGGGGGACTGCTCCACTGCTGAAGTTAACAATTACACTCTGAGCTGAAGACATGAATACACAAAAGAAAAGTGATCTTCAAGACATGTAAACGATGAAATGCAAAGGAAAAGTCACCAAAGCATAACCATTAAATGTTACCTTAACATATTATACGCATTATTAATGCCATTTTACACTATAGCAGCTAAGCATACCAAGTCATACCCATCACATGTTCATTTGATACTTCTCTAATACTCTGCACCCCTCCAAACACTTCTTATATGAAGCTTAATGCGGCTAAACTCCTTTGAATATCAAAGTTGGACATAACACACACTCAAATCCATTATTAAATTAAATACGCCTAGCAAGGCAGGGACAACACAAGGGAGATGACCATAATATGCGCGTTAACCTGTTGTATAGTTCTGGGATCAAGCACTATGTTAATATTTCACCTTTTCATGTCTTGTTTATTTTCCCATGAATCATTAATATTTTTGTCATCCAAACACGCCAGGCTGCACGAAAATGTAAATAGTATTGCCATCACATTGAGGTAGTGTATATAAATACTGAAGGCTTAGACCTATACGGCCCTGCACAATATGTAATTGCACCAAAAGGAGGGATATACACAAAGACAAGAGACAACTACATAATGTAATTAAATCTGATGACTATGTGACGTATGTGATCATAGTAAAGTATTACAACATCTTACAAAAATATGCATACACTTATAGGTGCCCACATTACATAATAAAGGTAAAAGCAACTTCGTAATAATAAGCATATCGTTATACACTTGGTTGTCAGTGTCACGTTAACAATAGGCGGAGTCCGTTTTGAATGCTTTCTTTATGGCGATTTCGTATTATTATTGTTATTCAAACTCACACGCTTATGCAGCCCTACGAAAAATGTCAAACGAACATTGTAACACTCACACACGAAACAGCTCAACAAAAGTACGCAGAAACTATCTCACCCTATACTGTAAGTAAACTTCCCCATTACATGTGCACATCAGTATTCGTGTCACATTACTAAAAACTAATAACCCTACTCTATGTTATTTCATGCTTGACAAAGTAGTACTTCAACCAAAAACTGTACATAGAGTAATGCGGCAGAATAGTTAGTTTTGGAAACGCATAGTACTTTTCGAAAAATGAGTTATAGTGAGAAAGTATCAGTTGCTGAAACTAAAATAAAGGAATTAATTATTTGCATTACATTCAGCATGCCATTTACTTACACACACACTCATTTATTATAAACAGCGTAGCGAAATTTATGGTGATACATTGCCTTAGTATTCCTGGTAGTAAAATGAAATCAACTTGTGCTATTTCACAGAAGGGAGTTTAAAAATAAAGATGCGATTTGATATTCGTGGGTATACTGAAAGGGAGAGTCACCCTAAAAGTCGACTTACAATACAAGTGTAGTGTTAGGGAGTGTGTGGCAAGAAGGAACACACGGAATCCATTCAGATTATAAATATTATCTAAATTGCGTCGCACGAATGTTTAACGCAATAGCACCACACTATTTCTGTTTGTGTATTGCATGGGAATTTTTGTTTCCCATGCCATGCATTGCTCTGACAATTCAGTCCCGGGACCCTCAAGTTTTTACAACCGAACCACTACAACACTTACGAGTTGACTATATAACATTACTATATAATATACAGATCACATCGTTTCACCATCACCAACAACAAGGGTGAGAAACGAAAGGGTCAATGCGATAAAATATGATACTGCTAACACACCGAATAGAATTTGAGTTGTGAAAGTGACATGCTGAACATAACAAAGCAGCGCATAGGCAGCGCATTCTACTAATACAATCTCATCGCATCACGAACCGAAAAGTCTTCTTGTTACGCTAGTAATTAAATGTCAAAACAAAGTCTAGAAAGCTGAACTAGACAGACAACGACTTAACAAAGTACAAAACAATATCTTGATTGCTATCATGTTTAATACACTGACAGTGACAATGATAAGTCGAGTATTCCCTCCAGGCATGTAAACAACAGCTCAGGAATTGCATAAATAGATGCTCCATCAACATTTAGCAAAGTTAAAATCCTCACCAATAAAAATGCAATTAAGCAAACTCCTAGGAACACGGTTAATCCCCCAGCATTTTTATTTCGGCACAAGTTTACCATTTAAACTTACAAAAGGAGACCATTACTCCCGAGAACAGAAACTAATCATTAATTATTATTATCTTCTTCGATCATTTAAAAATCGAGCATTAACACGGTGAACTTAATAGGTTGGCACTTTTATAAGTAACCAAAGCCACATGCATATGTATTATTCGATTTGCTATCAAAGGTACCTTCAGTAGTTAGTTGCCTTTTCTCTAACTACCTTAGACCTAAACCAATCATATTGTATTTTTCAATCACAACAGCACGCAGTTATATGTATTTTTCTTCAGTTACAAAAAAACGATTAGGTTAAAGTATCAGTTTCCCTAGCTTTCGCTTCATTCCCCTTATTGAGTAATATTATTCTTTGCTGAGTGACTTGAGTGTTCTTCTCATTGAAAAAATCTTCCTACTTGAAGAAAGCTTAATGGTGACCGATGTATCAACGCTAGAGCCAAGCCACAGGTTGAATTATCAATATAAGTGGTTGATGCATTACAAACTCATGCGATGTGAACATTGCATTGCTTTGCATACATTAACAACAGAATCTCATTCATTTCCACTTGTGCTTTCATCTCAAGCACAATTCAAATTCAAACAAAGTCTTCCTGGTGCGACTGCGACTCTTGACTGTTACAACGATGCTGTGCTGGCTGAGCCTAACATTACAACGGAGTTTTAAACAAATTGAGCATTCCAGCTTCCTCTTATATATACATACTCACTCACACAGAGATTATGGGAAAATCGTTTATTACGTTACATGATGAAGGTTTGAAGACATGTTTGCTTTTATGTTAGTATGTATGTAAGTAAGGATGGGCCATGGCTTATTTCATTACTCAAATTACTATCACAACCAACACTTACTACCACAGTACACAAAAACGGCCATTCAACCATTAGAGACATATGTAAATATTCTGTCTACAGCAAGAATATATCATAATCTTTCGTGCAATTTCTAGGTGGTCCAACTCCACTCTTTTCCTTACGAGATGAAAATCCCTGTTTTACATGGTTATGTGATAACACAAATTCCTTGAGAAATATCCATTTAACTATATACCCACAACAATATTCTTCATTTCACAAAAAGTTCACATTTTCCAGCTGACATCCCTTTACAAAACGATCTTGGGATATGACTATGAGGAACATACCAACAAAACGAGTAGTACTTCAATCAATTGAAATTGAAACTGTATCATTACTGTAACTGGGAAGTGTATATGCAAAAACAGAGTTAATTTTTGATGATTCAATTGAATTCTTGAATTCGTCATTACATAAGAATTTCATTTCGACAAGAATGCACTGAGAACAAGGGTGGAATTATCCTGTCATAGTTATTTTCCTTTGTTTTCTTACATAAGTACAAAGAAAGGGGAATATCAGGGTTTGCAACCACAAAAAACAAAGAATATCATACAAGCGAAATCCATAAGCAAAAAGTAGGACAGATGGGGAAGTAAAACTACAGACGTACCTACGTATTACATATTACATCCCTTTCTCCCTTTCGTTCTTTGAATTGCTGTATATATATTCCTGTATACACGTACACCTATACACGAATAATTATTATACAATCCTAGTATAGGTATATATATGACTTTCTTTTAGTTACAGTCACTCAGCAGCACTTCTACTAAGATGTACACCTTTGCCGTTAATGAGTCTGCGATTAACTGACATTAACACGCAAATGTGTAGTGTACATCCACCTGGTCCAGTGACAGAATGTCAATGACAACACCAATGTCAGCATGCATCAGCTCAGCATATAGTGCCAAACAAAATTATCCTGTCTGAGTTTCTCTAAAAGACATAAGATTCTCGTCTCGTATTCACGACTGTGAATCTAGTCTCATTCCAATCGTATTACAAATAACAAATAAGCATAGAAATGATAGCTTTATTCACTCACGGCCCTACCTTAACACAAACAAATTCCTACTAGTTTTTCCATTTAGCATTTTTATAATCTGAAGATCCTAACAAAACCAGAATAATGAGCAATAGGATAGACATGCCAGCTAGGAAAACATCTACCAACTACTTTTCAAACGTTGCTTGCACACACAGGGTATAACAAGTTTCGTTTATTCATTAGAATGTTAAACATAGGTTGTACAGATACAACTACGATACGTTCTAAAGGCCACAAGAGCTAACAGAATATGTGATACAATAGAATATTGCAGATCAGTATGCCTAAATGTAAAGCAAATTCCATAACGCAAAGTTCAGTAGGTAAGTAGCAGTGAATCATACGCTAATCCAGTAATCCATGCCAAAAATCAAGGAATTCACTTTAGATAAGATAAATGAACATTTTTCACATACACGCCTGAATCTCAAGCTTATAATTTAATCTTACTCTTAATTATTAATACAAGTTTTAAAAAGGTGCCAGAAACACGATAGCAATTAGAATACACAATTGTACGTTTGGTATCTCTATAATATGAAAACAATGTATATAAAAGAAACTTACACTCTCTTAGTAGGAAACTCCACATTTTGATTGCAGCATCACAGACCGTATTATTACTATGCATTGCATTAGTGACACAAGCGTATCGTATGCAAACCGTGAACTTCACCTTCACGTGCTTCGAAAATTATTTGAGCGTGGACACGATTTATAAGGAACCCCGTACATGATATTTGTATGGAAGAAAGAATGAATATCCCCTAAAACCTTGATTTTGCAGCGTGCATCCTTTACTGCTTTCACAGGGTTGTGGACGTAATTCTCTCAAATGACACAGCCAAGGTAGCTGTATTATTCATTTGATCTCCAAGAACTGACTGAATCCAGGAATGCAGTAACCCATCCATTCTATTAATCTTGTCTCAATTAATTGCAATTCTTATTTAGTGTAATGTCTTAGATCAGCGAATTATTTGATTTCCAACCGTAACTGATTCATTATTTGTAAATTCTTTGTAACAAGCCCATAGTATCACGACGAACACTCTGAGCATCTGTCGCTACGCTGCAGTGCAAACATAATACCTCATTCCCACTTTCATTTATTATTGCTACTTGTGGGAATGCGTACAATTATTTAGGTATTTTCCATGCAGACACTATTACAGTAGATAGTGGTAACAGTGTAGTTGTAGATAGTTTAGTGGTATGGCGAAGAAGAAACAGGAATTGCAATGGTCGAGCCATTCAGATAGACAGAGACGGAGGAGCAGACAGACATGAGCCTTTGTTTAGATTTACTATTTGCTTATGTAAACTGGCACTTGGAGAATAATATCAGTCGTATATCAGCATCAGCCAACTGCGACTAATGTATCAGTAGAGCACAACCAGGTAATGTTGCTAACTGTTTCCACATGACTGCAACGTACCTTTCGTTCTTACAATATAAATCTATTCGATTCAGCAGCATTATTTCTGTGTAATCCAAAACACAGCGTTCAAAGTCTATGCCCTCGTTTCCACCCACAGTCTCTACCAGATCTCTACAACATACTTTAAATGATTTTAATCCACTATTACTAACTACAACTCACAGACAGTAGTATTGTAGTACTATCAGTCAGACAAAAATCAAACCGAGGGATGGCCAAGCATGCATTGCATTCATAATGCAAATTGCAAATACATCCCACAATAATGCTACTCTATAACTCTATGCACTAAACTAAACTATACATCGAGCTTCTTTAACACTAATCCCTTACTATCGCTAATACTGACGAAACTCTACCTACTACAATCTGTTACGGGGTATACTATACTTCCCTTTTCCTTACCACATTTTACTATCAACCTCATCATTTTCCGACTCCTACAAATCTTATGCAATCTAAAAAAGATTAGAAAGAAAACATCCACTGAGTTATACTCATTATTATTATCAACTTGAAACTCACATTTAGATTAATCCATACAGAAAATTAAACAGATCTGTACAGAAGGAAGAAAAGGCTTAGACAAATGTAAACTTTTTTACTCCTAATCAAATTGTTACTATTGATAACTATACGGAGCACATTATTAATATCAATTCATATTAACTGCTGAATTCAAGAACTCCGTACTATCTGCAATTTATAATTCTGAAGCAATTCTCAGTTTCCAGAATTAATTATGACTAACCTTCAATTTGTTACACACACGGTTCGGTGCATTTGTAAATGTTAGGTCGGTAAAGAACTTGGGTCTGAACTGCACATCGTTACAGGCAAAGGAAAGTAAGTTGGAGATATTAGAATACACATGGTACTCCTGTATCGTAATTCGTAAGCCATCATAAGCATTAGTACACATTTAATTCATACAGAATCCCATGCACCGCATCACATTACGAACTAAACTAACTTGCAGAGCACACAGGGCAGTAAGTCAGTCATTCATTCATTTTGTGATATCCTATGGCTATAGTAGCTGCTTTAGCTATAAGTTACATACTACGCTACGCTATCGCCATCCCAAATACATACATTGCAACTTTGATACTTTGTTGCACACTTGTCGCTTTTCAATGCTCCTCTTTCAACAACCTACAATACATCTCTCTCTCAGTCTGTACGTATACGATTGGAACATTAGTAGCTGAAGCTTTTGTGAAGCTGTATGAATAAACTGATACACAAAGAATGAGTTATATGAATTATTGTATAGTAGAATGTAGCTTGTACAGATACTACATGATAAGGTTAAGTCCAATCTTCATCTGCGCTTCCACTATCATATCAGCTGAACTGAACTGTGCAATGCAGAGAGTTTCATTCATTTCACTTGTATTGAGACACAAAGATGTTACTCTTCTTCTTCGTTGTTATTTTATGTTACGCGAGCGAGAGCAAATGCACTGCGAATCTTAATCTTTGTAGTTGATCTTAAAACGGAGGCTAACCTTTATTATAGCCAAGTCAACCAACTAGACTTCCTATTACTTTTATATAAACTACACATGCAAGACAAGTCGTAACAAACATACACAGTGTATAATACACCAAGTAATGCAAACACAGTAGCCAGTCGGTCTACCACCATCACACCATCATCTCTTCGCAGTTAAGTAAATACTAATGTAAATGTAGAGGAGGAGGTCAAGTATAAGGTGTGCAGTGGGCTCAAGGCTCTTTCCACACAATTATTAATACAAGAACAAATCATATCGCCCAACAACACAGACAGCATATAATAATTGTCTTGTCGATATTTTTTAGATTCTGCCAAAAATACTACTACTGCTATGCTATACTATATACCATGGCGAAGAACACATGTATTAGTAGTACCTCATAAATTTGTGAATCACATGCTATGACTATGACTGTATGCAATTACGATAAATTTAATTCCCTGTTTGATTCAATGTTAATAAATTCCAGTGTATTGCTATTCATTTGATTTTTACATAAAAGTTTGAAAACTGTGGACGAGTTATTGTAGCAGACGCAAACGCAAGTTGTACGGAGTAGACAGATATTGATACTGATCTCGTGTGCAAGTCGTCATTCTCTTTGAGTCTTTGAGGAGAAGAGCACTCGCTCGTATGATACTAAAAAGAAGGATACATCAAATTAAAATAACAATGTTGCTCAGCTACTGATCTGATTCAAAGATGGTTTGTTCTGTGCATATGTTGCTGAGGTTAGCAAATATCTATAAGAAAATGTGAAATGAAGATCAAGAACTAACTGAACTTAGAGATAGCAAGTTGAGTTCAAAATTCCACCTGATGTGATCATTCTACTATTGAATACAAGACAGACTGCTCTCATTTCTTATCCCTTTATATTACTCCGCTGAGAATCCTTTCACACACTCACATAAACACACATTCATTTAGTCAGGAATGATGGCTTGTTGAACGAGCGTTTAAACGACCCGACAGGTACAGACACACGTAGTTTATACATTTACATAACATTCCTAAACCTGTCAACTATTTCATTCCTTGGTTCGACTTGAACATAACCACATCAAAAGAAGTACGACGTCTATAGCTATGCCTCAATTCACAGATTCACATTGCTACACATTCTACACTTGCAAGACACATGAAGAGAAAGACACATAGAAGAATGTGTGATTTTATGTCAGCAGCCGCTGCTGTCTGTCTCACGGCATCAAAAGAAATCCACACAGAAAAGGCTAACCAAAAGTAATCCATCCAGTAAATTAGAACAAGAGAGAGAGAGGAAGATGTGCAGAGAAACGGAAGATAACTAAAAAGCAGTCAGAAAAGAACATGTGCGGTGCGTAGAAAAACTCTAACAATTACTCCATAAGAAGCGGCTACCTTTACCTAAGCAGTTTTATTTGACATGAATGACAGAAAAGAGCTTCTCACATTTCGGCACTATTGAGCCACTTTTGTTGAAATCTCTCACCAGGACTTTGCTGAAAGGTAAAAAAGAATCAAAATTTGCATGTCTTCTTCCATTTATCCTTTTGTCCAACGCAGTATTTCACATTACACTTGACAGCAATGATTTTAATTGAGCGCGACCATAAAGCGCTTCTGTTTACTTTTTCCCCCGTTTTCCCAACCAAACACTATATAAGCACACATAATTTAACAATAATATTACTGCGAGTTGACTTCCTAAACTATTTCGTTCACTGAGATATTTGTATACCTATATTATAGGTAGCTAAAAGCTACACAAAAAAGAGCAAATGAACTCAGTGTAGCCAATCTTTACACCAAGACAAATAAAAAACTGCGTCATGCAGCACTTTCGTTTGAGCCAGATACTATCAACTTACGAAGCAAAGACATCAGATGACAGCCAAAGCAACTCTGTGGTCTGAAGGAGGATGACGAACAAGCTCCATTCACATAAAACTAAAGAAAAGCCATCTAAATCATCGATTACGTAAGTAATGTAATTCAAGATGTAAGTACATACGAACGAATGTAGACACTGATACATTGTGTATCAATGTCTAAGTGCGATAGAGTCAAGTCGTTAATCTGCAATACCCAAATGATGTCTGCCTATGAACTCAGATGAATGTCTGTATGCAAATCACAAACTAATGTATCTTAGCTGATTGGGAATTGCATGCCACACAGACGACCACAAACAGACTCCGGCCCAACTTCTCATTATTTAATGTAAAATGATGAAGATTACATTCCATCGGCAAAGCGGAATCAGTAGAAAAGTTGGTCATGCTAAAGAAAAGGGAAATAATCTTGTTCAGAATTGTGTCTGCCAACGGGCATCCAATCGTTTACTTCTAATTTCCAATGAAAGCTTACCTTTCTTCCACTACCTGCCAAAAAAATAACTACACACGTAGGTAAACTTGGGAAACTCATACACACAAATACAACATACCAATCAATAAATACTTTTTATAATTGCTACGTGCAAAACGATTATTTTGTACACTGAACCGTGTACACTGAGCGTACACGGAGGAAACGTTACGCATCAAATTCATTCAGCACATAACTACTTATTACAAACGCAAACTTAACAAACTATGATAAACACCACGCATGATAAAAACTACAGAAATTTATTCTCTTTCGTTCCGCTCGTAATTGGAGAAACACAAATGATTGCATAATTTATTATTAATACACAAATTTCTTGGTAAACAATTATCCGTTTAGAATCTAGTCAGCAAATGTTTCATCATTTATTGTCCGAATTTTTATAATGGTCAGGGCATGAATATTTATATTCATTTATCTCCATCCTCACCTTAGTTTCAGATAAAAAATCCAACCACCACCTATATTAGTAGTATAGAGATATGAGATCGAAAGATGACTTGTTGTGTAATGTAACAAAAAAGTGATAATCTATTAGTATGGGATATATACAGATATAGAGTAAGCCCATCTGTGACTAACCAAACCATAAGAAATCAAGTCATTTTTTTAAATTTCTAATTCCTGTTGTACCTACAGAGATACTATTACAAGAATCCTCAATATATCATAGAATCCTTTGTACTACTATAGTCTTTCAAATTTAGAACTGGTTTATTTCACTTTCATCACATTCTTTAAGGAGCAACAGCAACACCATCAACGTATCAAAACCTTTTAAGAGTAACCCTTCCAATCACACTGACTGAAGAATACTTCTATTAGTTGATAATTCTTTTAGCCCAATTGTATGTGTAACAGTTACTTAGAATGCGTATAACGTAGTAGTATGGAAGCCAACGGCTAACCTGAAGAACTTAACTCTTAACTGACTGACTAACTGCTCATAGGATCACATAACTTGGTCCCTTCGGCTGCTACTCACTTCATCTATGGAAAACAACATTAAGAAGTGCGTACCTTCAACCGTCGTCGCATGAATATTGATTTGATCTTGATCCGATAGTCATATCTGTATCTTGTTAGGCTTAGACATTCTTCTTCTACTTATTATTATCCATTTATTCCTTTTTATTTGTAAGACCCAGTCCAGTAGTGCCTCGGTCTGTCTACCACACTCTGAAAACACAAATGATTATAATAATCAACAGGGGTGCCCACAGAAATGTGAAACTTGAATTAAACACACCGCAACGGTTTATTAGGTAGCTACACATATTATCAAGCTACCGATGATGATGGGTGCTGTTTGTCTAAAATTAAGTCTCATAAAATTCCATTATGTTACTCATACCACATACATTAACAACCGCAACATTATATTTTATTACAACCTGAATGAAACACTTTAGTGTCTACCATCACTGATCAGAACTCAGATATTGCTAAACGAATTTGTTTCGTGTTTCATACACATAAAATTATTATTAGCTGCAATAATTGGTCATTCTCATTCATATCGGTGAAATGTAAATCACTAGTGATCTTTCATGAAAAAACTGCATAGAATTGCTGACTGTTTAATTTGTTGATAATTAACTGGCATTTATTGCAAGTCGACACGATAAGAAACACTTTCCACAATCCACAAAAGCATCAGTCAACTCAAACGAACTTGAATTGTGTACATGCTTGATGTGTGTTCAAGTATTTCAGTTCACAGCTGCCAAGCTAAAGGAATCTGTGAGGAAACGACTTTTAATCAGCACCTCGTTACTTAAATATTAAAACCTGCATATCACTTTGTGTAGCCAAAGGCTAATAGACAACAATGTAGCGTTATAGGCATGTAATGGCAAGATGATAACTTTTTCAGACAAGACAGACAAAAAGTATTTCTTTTGTGTACGAGACTGAGTGAGACGATCATTCATTCAAGTTTACGTGCGCGGCTGAGATTTACGAATACCAATATCTCACTTTACAACCCATTATTACACAAAAATGTTTATACAACAAAATCAAGGAGGAGCATTATCAGGAAACTAATTGATCAAGAAAAGCTAGTAATTCGCATCAATCTATGGGACAATCTACTCACTTGTTTTTTTCATGAGCACAAGCATTATGATATGTTCCTGCTTATCTTATTGATAGATCGTTTGCAGCACTGACTGTCCTAATTGCTTTGTGGTTTCTCAACATAATTAAACGATAGGAAACGCCTCGACATGAGAAATTTCGTATAACACCTGCTTGACTCTATACTTTATGCTACTGCTGCTCAAGTTTCATCTTCATCTGATATATCCCTCAAATCTTAAATCTACCCGTTCCCGTTTGATTTCCACAGCCAAACATTCCATGCCACAACCTACTTGATAATATGCTGCCACAATCAAACTGCCAGACAGACAGACAGATCAAACAAAGTCATTCAGTTCAGTTCATCTTCAGTTCTATCGTCATAATAATGTAGTGTAATGTAATATCTCGTCATGCCGGTAAACCAAACCAAATTAAAATCAACCCCATGAGCCCACAGCAAAATACCTACAGAGCAAAGCTGTCGAATCACTTTGCATCTACATTTACATGTGCACTCATCTGCACTGCTTTACATGAACTTCGTTTCTTCCAAAAGACATCATAATGACAAAAGCTTTATCCATTTCATTTGTAGCTTTCTTTAAAAATACAACAAACACCAGATGCTTGAATCAAATACCGTAAATCACACACATTATACAATTTCAAACAAAACAACCCTCGCCCAAATTCTACCTTACTAAATCCAACACAGTCATACTAAATAGTTATAGCCATATATATAGCTGCAGTCAATTTGATGTGGTTTCTGAACAACCGAAATGTACGATCATTGAGAAGTGTTCAACGAAGTCATGCATTACAAAGCAATAAAGCAGTAGAGGTATAAAGTAAAGAAAAATGGAATGAAATTCGTTTAGATCTGCTGGCTGTGGCTCCACAACAAACTTTTTGAACTTTCATGTATTCATTTTTAATGAAATTCCGATGAGTCATGTTCAAAGAGTACAGTTGATCACAGCTTCCACAAAATGACTCGACTTGATTTATAAATACTATCAACTTCAACCAAACTATCTGGTGAGTTCCAATATCATTCATTAACTTTCCGAATAGGTACGCACTGTACGTACACACCTTTTGATTTCATTGTAAGTTGCAGACGATTCATACTCGCAGTGTGCAAAAATGAAAATTCTATATCTAGTCCCGGCCTTTTCAGAGATGCCTACAACAACTGCTTCTTGAATTTAAGTTGCGCATAGCATAACAAACACACGACACGACATACATAGCATACAAGTCAAAAGTAATAGTAATAAAAGGTAGTTCCACCCTACATGGAATGTGTACACGTAGACAACAATAAGACAATTCTAGGCACCAAGCCTCAGCCTCGTCAGTCTGTAGCCAGTAACATTAACCCAGGTAATACACTTAACCAAAAGCATTCCATACAAACTTCCTCTCTCACTCTTTTCATTATTATTATCAACATTCTCAATGCGGGGAACCATCTCTTATTTACCAACAAAGATACTCTTCCTCCTCATCCAACAGATGAGTTAGATACATTGTACTTACAACACGTAAATACCTACCTAAACAAAAAATGCATAATATAATATGTTAAATGCATGCGTGTACGTGTATGTTACAGAATTTTCAAAATAACAAAAGAAAGGTGCAACTCATACACACTTAAGTTAGTAATCTTTACTTATTTATCTGTAGGTACTTGAATTGCTGGGGAATTCACAACTATTACACTAATCATATTAAGAATGAATCAACAAATTCTCTAATAATATTGAAATTGGCTTCCATCATTCAATTACAATTTATAATATTTATTGTATCCCTATCACAATAAATACTTATACTATATTGGTTTACAGTAATTACATTCCACATTAGTACTGTAGTTGCAGTAGGTAGGTAATTAATAGTAAAATAATTCTAATTCTTGCATACTTGCCTTTCCACGGATATGGATATGAATTTACAGGTTTTGAAGCATTAAATATAGAAGAAAATTGTTAGTGCTGTCAGTAAAAGCAATGCAGTCTAATAAATAGGTCTTTATGGTGTAGTTGGAAAATATGGTGCAGTGTAAAGTATTAATTGCAAGTGGAAAGGTAAGTAGTTTAGTGAGCAGTTTAGTGTAATGCATCTAGAAAAATATTTCTTGTGGCCCTCTGAACATTGATCTGAAGACAGCGTTCCTGATCTTGTACTGAAGATAGCGTAGCTCTATATAAACAATTGCACATTGAGAGTGTATAAGAAGACGTCGTCTTATAACACAAGTCAAAGTTGTAGCCGTATTTGTATGTTGCCGTGTACTACAATGAATCAAGTGCGTGAAGCGTGGGAACGTCTAGGATCTCGAATGCATTGACACTATGTAGCTTTATGCACATACAGAAGAAGATGCCTATGCATACCTTGCATAGCTACTCAGACATGCTAACACCAACATCCCTGTGTATATTGTACTTATTCATGTGGAAGGACGTGCATACTGCAGAGAGTCGTGTTTTGTTTGAACATAATATTATTATTACAGATGAGAGTACTGCTATGTACACCATATGCGCACCTATATCCATATCTTGTTTATGAACTCGTATATGTGTAAAGGGTAAAAATTACTTTGACTGTACACACACAGTTTGTATAAGTGAGTAGAGAATCCAATCCATGTATCAGTACATGTATGTGTGTGTTCTACTGCTTTGGCATCCCAGGAATTTTTATTGGATCACACTTTACCTTAGGGTAGGCAATGATCTCACATTAGTTACCATGTTCTGTTACCGGCAACAGGAACCCACTTTAATACAAAGATTTACCTGTTCTTCAGTACTTACTCATCATCTCACTGCTCACTCCAACCTTAACAACAGAATCTACTTTACACCATTATTTCTACTGCTAGGTAGCATGCGTCTGTATAATAACATTAATTCCGCTCTTTCCAATGTATGCAGACATATAGACAGAGCTAATAGCAGCAGCACTATATATTTATAATATACGTAACAAACCATTCTGCAAAACATTGTTATTATATAGTTACCAATAACATTGAACTGGATCCCTTCCGAAGTTTCGTGATGTTTCAAACAGCTTCGTACTGAAAGTCAAAGTACCTGTTTATTTTCCTAAGACTAAACTACCACACTCAGTTTGAGAGTTTGCTTGTATGATTCATATAGCTCCCCTTTTGTGCATGCCTTTTCATATCACAACATATATTAGATGGTACTTATCTTTTGTTTATTTCTTCAAAACAAAATTAAGAAATGATTAAGTACACGAAACTGATCGGATGGAGAAACGGTCTCAAAAATTAGTTAACGTTCCATCTTGCTATATACTTTTGACTTTCTCCATTAGAACCATATTATACACAATTCAATCTCAAAGTAATCATTTTCATCAAGTACCTACATTTTCTATGTAATAAAAATTTAAACAATTGTTAGTTAATATAAAATATAAACTCGATATAAATAATAACTTCCTCTGATATTAAATACATTGCTGCCTGCAAATCACACCTAATGCCGTAACGCATCTATCGAAATCTGTCAGAAAAATAATTCCTACTTAATGAAATAAGCTTAAGTGGAATTAAATGAGTTAAACCAATTTCTCTTATTTTACCCATTTTTAATAAAATATGACTAACTAACGAACGATGACATTATTGTAAGTAATCTCACTGGGAATGCAAATAAACTTTCATCGGCAAAATGTATTAATTTGATTGTTGTTTGCGCAATGTAATGTACAATGATAACTTCATCCTGTTTACTGATTATCCATGTTTGTTAACCCATCTTATTTTTACAGGGCTCTGCTTTAGGCAAGCTGTGATAACCACATGATAGGTTTCGTAGTATCGTAATTTTGGAAACTGGAAGCTTGTGGATCAAATCATAAATTGAGATTGCAGGATTGGTTGGGCACATTAATTGTAGGTGAATGACTTCTTGGCAAAATGAAAATACAATAAAAGTATTCATAAATCTGAAGGCATACATAATACTGATATTTATAGTTGAAACAACTTGGGTGCACCGTATAAAAAGCTTGGTGTGTAATGGATAGCTGTAGAATCTACTACTGGCTACCGATAATAATTCCATATATCATCCACAAACCCCACGACTGTAACATCTACATCTGAATGTTTTAAATAATTCATGTCAATATGTTCAATCAAATTCGATTCCGATCCTGAACAACTTTTACCCCCCAGGAGCTGAAACCTGCCCTTGATCTGAGCTTAATACAAAGCCCTATAAATATGGTCTTCATCTATCAAACTCTTAAGTGGTAATATAGAAAAAATTGAAAAGCTATACAAACGTATTATACGCCTGAAGAAGCTGAACTTGCTACTAAACTACATTTAAGTAATTTAAAGTATGCATTTTAAACAATCAAGTACTTATTGAAGAACAGTTAACGAATTTTATACCTCAACATATCGAATCAGATGTAGTAACAAGATTGCGTACCGGTTGCCTACCTTCCAGACAACTCATTGAAGTATTTTCCCACAAATCCTACCAAAAGTTTAATTACTTGTAAGTTGTAAACTGAATAATGCGTATGCACACACAAAGGCACCTCCTCCCTATACTGTATCATTATCTCGACTGCGTAGATCTACGTATCAGCAACAAAAAATACGCACACTCTTACAACAACATGCAATTTACTGTCTAATGAACATTTCTCTACTAAATACTAGATGCTTTACATAATAATGCAATTAATTTGTTGCCTGACTTGGTTAAAACCAAAGCAATTAGCTTATGGAATAAATACCATATGTGCGTTAATCTACAAAGCCTCGCCCACACTGAAAGTAATTATGAATAACAATTACATTCGAATATCACGATCAACGGATTGAAGTTTGCTAATTACTTATTGATTGAATACACCACAGTGATTATAAAATCACAAAGGATAACCTAACCAATGAATACACACATTATGCAATTTATGCAATTTTAAAGTGTAAATACTTAGGTATATAAGAATTAGTCTATTAGCAACAATAGCAAACCATGTAGTGCACTTCATTCACGATCACAGACTTTCACAGACTCCAATACTCATCTGAATAATATTATGATTACCTGCCACAAAACATAACAATGAGTTTCCAAACTTTTAGTTTAGACTGAAAGATAACCAAATAATCCATACAAAATATTCACCATTTATAGGTGATCTTAATATTAATCAACGTGTACAGTATTATAATCATCTTCAATTGCTTTTGCATACGCCACTTTACATACCTTTGCATGTATCAGGCGATTTCGGCTAATTAAAATATTTTGATGAAAAACATTAACGAATTAATTATTCCTTACTGTTTACATCTTGTGAGTTCAAACTTTGTTGCTTATCTGCGAATGAATTGAATTTCTTCTACTGCCTACATAATTTTGTTGCTTATCACAATTCACCGACTTGATTAATGATTTGCATGTTAAATTCTTAGAATGTAGGTTATACAGATGCTATGTGCTCTTGGACATGTGCTAATATTAAAGTTAGTTTTAGAGATTGCAGAATTTGTGGTGAGAGCATCCATTTGCATGTTTAAACTGAGGAGGAGCTTTGATCTTATGTTATTTCCTCTCCAGGTACACGATTTTCGTGAAGCTGTGTTAAAAGTAAAGGTAAGAGAGGAATGAAAACTGCCACCATTTCGCGAAGCCGATTAGCGTTAATTGTTGATATAGAATCGAACTCTTTACCAAGCAAAAAGATAGAGAACTAGGCTATGCATACAAGGCCGAGTTAGCATTCAACTCAAACACTCAGATGGCATTGCATTTTGCATCTTAGCCGCTCTTCTCACAACTATCAGCTACACAGAACATCCAAATATTCACAATACTTTACACATTCACGTAAGTATTTCGAGATCACAGGACAAAAGAGATTTTTGAAATTATTGTGTCATGTTTTGGCACAGGAATTTAATAAACTTGACGATAAAAATACTTAATGATAATGTACTACTTGGGAAAACAGTAGTAGCGCTGACAAATGAGTATATGCACCTATGCTATGATCATTATAATCATCTATAGGTTGTTATTAAGTGTAGTATACCTATGTGATGATATTATTATGAATTTGACTGACTTGGCTTGCTGTGTGTACCATATTGTACTATCTCTTCACCTCAAACCATCATCATCATGATCATCATACACGAAAGTGTAGATTCAACATGAGAGTGCTATACTAAACGAGAATTTTTTATTTTCGTTCTCTTTGTATGCATTTATGTTTTGTGTTACCTTTATTTTCTTCTTGCACCAGGCGGGATGTAAAGTGAAGTGTAAACTCCTTCACGGCAATAATGGCACGCCACTGCTATGCAATTTGCAATCTGCATTCGTGATCGTGGCTGTGACGACACATTCAGATTCTATGTCTGTCTCTGTCTGTCTGGCTGTCTTCTCTTGTCTCTTTACAAACAATCCTGTATATTATATTATTATGCGGTAGATACAACTACCTGAATAATGTACACTTACTTACTTTGCTTTCGTACTAACAATATTGCGCTACATAAACTAAAATATGCTGGCCAAAACAGCCCACGTCATGGATCAGTTATTCTAACTCTTATTTTTATTGCGTTTATACAGCCACCCACAACAGAATCACCATCTCACATTATTATATAACCTATAAAAACGAAAACCGCATAATTTGTAAAGCTCAACAAGCAGCACTAAAAATCATTAGTAACAGTGTGTACACAGCTACACAAGAAGAGAGATACACTGCATAACTTAGCACGAGGTAAAAAGACATACTTTTTCAATCGTATAAATTGTGCAGGTATGTAACTCAAGTTACAGTCACACTCCATTACCAATTTGCTACTGATAAATCTGCTTTAGAATAGTACATACGCTGTGAATCCATACAAATGCTGTTACATAAACATACGGTCTGTACCAAAACTCATTAAGCATAGGTAATATGTAGCAGCTACAACCAAGGTACTTTAAGAAAGTTAATTATTTTTATTTATACTATAAAATCCCACATACATATGCAGACAATCATTTTTGACGAACAAACTGTAACAAATGCATAATGTGATTGTTTCCCCAGACATAAAATTCCTCGTAGCTTTACCCATACATAAATCGTGTACAAATTCTATTCGCCTTATCAAAATGTACAAATTCTCAATTGTTAGAAAATAGAAGGATCTTTGAGAACAGAAATCGTGTATAGGTACTTGATTATCACTTGTGTAATTAAGAGTGGCTTACTTTTCTTTTCTGTAATAAAAACTGCCTTGACGTGTCGTTTCATTTTTTACATTAACATTTACTGCAATGCAAGTGCATTATAAGATTGCATGCAATTTAAGACCAACTATATTTAACCAACCCTACAACAGTGTCTGTAATCCTGACATTACGTTTTCTTGCAAAAACTAAAGAAACAGGGAACAGCTACGTGCATTGCAACCAAGCTACCTAACCATTTACCCCTTTTCGTGCATTGCCTTTACCATAACCATAACTGAATCTCTCTGTTGCTTCAACTCTTCAATTGCACTGCAAACCCACAGCAATACTCCACACTCCATCACCAAAGCTGCTGCAGTGCAGACTCCATTTATTTACTACAACTACCAAATTACAAGTTACTACCACGATGCACCAAGAACCTACCTTACTCACTCTCCCACTTCTTCCCAGCAAGTACTAATGGACACTATGTGTTTCCATCATGATCTACCCTATAAAATCTTTACGTGCTCCATATAAGCTATATGATGCTTTCTAAATAAATTCGTATTGTCTGTGTGTGAACAACACTTTTTATTTGTAGACTCTATGGTCTGTAGCCTTGTAAAGGTACAAAGCGTAATACATTGAAATATATATTACGTATATTTAGAAAAATGATTTTAAATTTGCATTAACGCTCAGAATTCAAATTGCTACTTATCTAGTACATAGGTACGTTTAAAAGTCTTTTGTATCGTAAAAAACAATTTCCACCAGCTACCTTTAACACGTATTCTTCTACATGTAGGATTTAATTAGTATTCACTGCATAATCATTACTTGATATGCACTGCCCACCAAGTGATATTATTTACACCAAATAAATCGTAACTTTGCATAAGTAGGTAGTAAAAAGTCAAAGTCATAATATTATAATGGATTCAATTAGTGGCACAAGCAATTTTAACAAGAAGGCATACATTATGCAGTAATCAAATACGAGTCGTTAACACCGTAATCTCAAGTCGTTCGAACTTCGAAGACTTCCTGATACTTGTAAGACAGATATCGTCACATAGCACACTGCATACCTATCCATCACGTCTGCATAATTAATCCACAATCAAGTGAACCATGTGGGTTATTAGTTTCCCACCGATTGCATAGGGTATGTACCTATACGACGATGTGTCACAAGTCGCAATTCCATGACTTACATAGATTAAATACTAGAGCTTTACTTACTTCGTGTTCTTGGTCTATTACTGGCATGATAAGTATTTCTTCCATTATATGTAGCAGTAACTACAATGCCTAAATCATATAAACTCTCTCGGTAACAGAATTATTAGCTCATTGTGTCACTGCGAGTGAGAATTGTGCCATGCACTACAACACGACGACATTCGTGTATAGTAATGAGAGTTGGAATATGCATTAGCATGAGCAATTTTGCTTAACACAAATATTAACTTAATCACAATGGAACAGAAGTATAAAATAAATATAGGAAATAGATGCTTTCCAGATATTACTTAACAGTAAAATTTGAGTAAGTAGTATATTATACTACAATCAACAAAGGCATGACGAGCTTCGGTTCATATTTTAAGAGTTTTGCGGCGCCGTATGGGCGCCCATCGTATCATCAACTACAAATATAAACTGCACACGGAGATACTACAACACATCACAATCTAACACAGTGCTAATAAAAATTCCACGACCAACGCAGTCATCATAAAAAGCCATTATCTAATTTCTTCGTATTCTGAATGCTTTGCAGTGTTTCGAAATTAAATACTCCTCATCTTGATTTTCCTTCTCCACTTAGAACAGTGCAACCCTCCTTAGATCTCACTTTTCATGTAATTCAATCATAATATTAGTGTCGGAAATCATGTCAATGTACACATTAATTAACTTGTCTCGTGTGAAATGAATTTAAAATTCTACTTTAAGCCATTTTCTTTGTTGTCACTTGCACATGAAATACGTACAAGCTAGTAGAAAGAGAAATGCAACACAATAAAAGAGACATAAACTTGCACACTGACAATAAAGAAGTAAAATGTACAATTGGCAAATTGCATTACACATTAATAAGCTGCAAGAAGTACCTCATTCACAAATTGTGCATAATTCTTGTTTATTCATTGAGACAAACCAACAAAGACCCATTCATGAAATTAATAGACACAACTAACCTAGCCGAGTGGAGACATCATTAGATTTGTTTACATTTATACTTTCTGCTCATAGCGACTTTTAACATGCATACCGCAAGCTTAAAAAACTAAGCCATAAATTGCATTGTCGAAACATGGTTTAACGATTAATCTTATTACTTGCGATGAAAAATGAAGATATCTTTGCGATGCCTTTAAAAGCCGCAGCAGTGCAGTTGTGGTTTAATTTATATTTACAAGCAAAATTTTTAAATTGTGTCACAAGCTTGACAAGCCATAGCATAGCTTTCCCTTTTCAAAGTCCAGCTTGGATTGTGCAGCATGATTTGAACTTAGAATAATCTGACAATCAAACAACTGTGAGACGAAACGCATAGTTGAGATGTAGACTGGCGCTAGTACAGTCATCAGTCTCAAAATCGCAAAGAAATCTTTCTGTGCTGTTTCTATCAGCGTTATTTATTCAAGGAGTAGATCAGACACACATACAAACATAACACACATGAACACACATACTGTAGAAATAAGTACTGGTAATAATAATGTCAGCGTTTATGTTGCATTTCCTCAATAATGCTCTCAAATCCAACCGATCGAACCCGATAGATTGCAATTTCAATGCAATCGTTATGTAGAATGTGAGAAATAAAAATGACAAGAATACAACTGTATTCAGTTCAATTACAGCTGCTGCTACAACTACAACTACTGGGTCGATACAGATTTTTCCTGCTAAAGAAAGAATGCACAGCAATAAACATGACAACAGGTTCCTCCAATCCTACAACTCAACTTCATAAACCTACTTAATCACCATTAGATTGGTATTACGTACATTTACTACTACATTGCTACACGACATTATCAAAAACGTCATCGTTTCATTACACTTCACTCACTTCGATGAGATTCACTAACTGACATATCTAGGTAAGCATTTTCAGGTAGGTACTAATTTAGACAAGTCTACAAATAACATTTATTGTGTGTCCTAACAAACTTCTACAGTTATGTGAAGCAGGAATTGATAAAACAATCACAACAAGCCGCCACAAGCCGTACTGTGTAATATTATACTCCTTTGACGTGACAATGCTTTTCAGACAAGATAACCATTCCGATAATTTTGACATTGCCATGATTTGACCAAGCAAATGTATGTACGTAGCTTGTAAATTATGTAAATACTTTTATGAAAGAAACCAGGGAAATGGAATGGTGCCACTAATTCTGCAACAACAAATACTCCGTCTCCTCCACATTCAATTATGAAATGTGCTAAATATCTGCATTTATCACGTTACACGTTAGGGTCAAGTGTTCAGCACACATGGATATTTACAATGATTTATTAGCAGCCTTTACAGCTGTATTAATATTAATCCTCCCATCCATGATACGTGCAATTTTTATAATTAAACACTACCTAGATTTGTGGTATTATCCATTACTTTAAGCAGATAATAGGCATTCCGTTACTCCACAGTGTACTACATTCAGTTGTAACAAGCAATGTGCCTTCAATATACAGGCACACAACAAACGTCAGCAAAATTCACGTACAAAATCAAAATAACATTTACCTACATACACTCACATCATGACATGACAGGATTAGTGTATTTTTCCGCATGTCGCCTCTCCTGTCACGAAGTCTAATTTAGATACAAAGCCGTTCTCACCTATCACTTACGAATATCCCTAGCGAGACCTTTGCCCGGAATGAACTAACCCTACGCAACAAAAATCATAGGAACCTTATAGGAAGTAGAAGGGCAATTGGTTACGCTCATATTAATCCTAAACTGCTTTTACAGCTACTAGTACATTTCAGTCTTTTGTTTCAGCGTCGGTTTTAGTTTTACCTGAATAAATTGCTACATGCATTCTGCTTCACTTCTTTTTAGCATTCATGGCACACAAAAAAGTCCCATTTTAATGTTTAATTTACCAGATCAAAACAAACGAAGACAAGACGACGACTATATATAGATACAATTTGTTTAAACATGAAAAACTTTTATGAAAAAGTTACATATTTTTTATTTTAAGTATACTAAATACACAAAGCTCGACCATTCACAAACAAACTCACATCACGAGGAGCATAATAGCTTGTTCAAAAGTACCTGCCTAGACTGAGATAGTCGAAGAACATCGTTATATCAATAATACAAACAAGATTATTGTCCCTACACAGACTAAATAAAGTAAACACATTTACTTAAAATAAACATGCTACTAAGACTAACAACCCTCAAACAGGTAATAATAATAACACTATAGTCCTACAAATACCTTCTGCCTTGATACAAAGTATCTTTTAACAATAATAACCCACTTTCCTAATAATAACGTTGTATCAGACAGTGCAGTAGTCTCTATAAGGTTCTACGGTAAAGCAGTCACATTTCAGTACAGATTGGTGTGAATCTACCCATTTTTAAGTACAATGGTAAAGTAAGTATCATACCAACCCACAAGAAACAGCTAACGCGTAAATAAATACACAATCCCATTTCCTCTTCCTTCCGAAATAATAAAACTGCATCTGTCCCCCAAATAAAATTAACGCAGTTGAACAATATAAACGCATAAATCAGCATTACACCTTCTTCTATAACAATATAACATTGCTACACAGTACGAACAACGAAACAACACATGGAGTTGTATACTTATAGCATAACTTATCCCATAGCATGACATAAAATTTCCGTTCAGATCATGCAGATCAAAGATCAGATCTGCAGATCCCTTCGTATAGATTCTGATCACACACCGGCATTTCCCAACCGGGACTTTAATTCCTGCACTACTCACAACTGGAAAGTAAAGTTGCTATTTAAATTACCTATCACGATAAGAATAATAACCCGGGTTACATACACGTCATAGCAGCAGATAAAGAACCCTCTGTACGAAACACCAACCAACACCTGCCATACCATCAAATTACACAGAGAACATTAGCTCCCTTTCATTACTACTCTATAGAAATTTAAATGCTTTTCGCTCTGCTTATTATCTCCCGTCTAGTCCACGTCAACTATTCAAAGGTTCCAATTCAAATAAGCGTTAATCGCAAGTCCACCACATATTTTATTATCCCCGTTCCACACTATCCACGTACACGCCATAACAATACATATATTTTTTCCGCTGCATTAGTAATCGTTAATTTCTGCACGAATTCTTTAACTGTGCACACATATCACATCACCTGCTCCATTAAACTCTTTAGTCTTCGTCATTCTGCCGTCTGTACCTTTAAATGTGCTCTAAATAAACTCTAACAAGTCCGACATTCCAACAGTCAAATATATTTTAATTTGCAGTCCAAACTCTTGCGTCAGACTCATAGACAGAGTGTTTCCAAGTATTTTATGCATAGTAACGTACCTTGCAGCTAAAATTGCATATCATGTGTATGTACTTCTGTCACGTTTATTAATTTCATTTCTATCAAATGTACTTGAGTCCTTTAACAATTTATTGTATGTAAAATGACCAACAGTTGCTCACTCACCATTTATCATGAAACAGCAGTCTCGTTAGATTCAACGTACAACAATATGTTATGCCATAGCCTGTTACATATAAATACAAGTACATCATTTGAATTGGTTCGAGTGCCACGTAAGGTACTCTTAGAAAAGTAGATGGTCCTTCTGCTGCGGCTGTAAATACAGAAATGTTCATTTGAATTTTGAGTCATACAGGCTTCATTTGCACTTTCTGCCATCATCACCATAATTGCACTAAACCTGCTTACTTATGCATCATCTGCTTCTACACAATGACATAAATATTACGTATCATATGGTGTCAACCACAAAGCCCCACTTGACTCTGGCAAACTGACACTTAACGATTACCAACGTTTCCCTTAACGAACTTTGAAATGAATATTATTTATTTACTGTTGCACACTGCCTGTCATCACGCAGAACCAATAATACTCTTTTTACATTACACTTATACTACAGAAACGAACGGGAGAAAGTCTTTCGTTTGTGTCATGCCTAGTAACTAAACCCAAAGTTTTCAACAGACACTAAGCAATGAACCATGCATCGATATACATAAATACTTATAATATGAACATGCATGCATGTACATGTGTTTTAGACAATTGGGAGTATACCAAGTATGTATGCAATGAGGTTTTATGTAAGTTTGCATATTATATAACAAACATTGTCTTTCCTCAATAAAATACATGAAACACAGTACATGACGCAAATAGTAGGTTTGTGTGTATCTGCATTAAAGTACAACAATAGCATTGCTATACAATACAATACAATCTTCTTCTGCATACATGATTTAAGACTTAACTTGAATTGGATTGCAATATTATTAGCTTTGAAACTTCAAAGCTGCAGTGTATTGAGTAACGAAACCGACAGAACAGGATGACAGATGTTTTATACAAAATACACAACTTCCCTTTTTGAGTTCCCAACCAACTTCTGTTGTCCTAGACAGAGACTAAGCTCTCGTCTGTCCCGCCGTTGCTTGGCTCATTGTCGTCGTCGTCGACCTCCTGCTTGTTCCTTTCCCTGAAACTCTTTCACACCTTTCCTTACGCAATAAAGTGGTATATAGCATTAAAGTAGTATATAATACTGATACTATCCTATAAGTATCTCACAGTAGTAGTAAAAACTACGTAATATTATATGATACCTTCTCTCTAATGTTTCCTATTACAATAATACTTAGTATATGATAAAGAGTACAAGGAAGAATGAAATTCTATCCTTCCCATACTTTCAGCATACTTTAATGGAGATTGTAGAGATAGATATAAGTACAATAAAAGATGTGAATTCCCCTACAAAGCATTAACAATAGCTATCTGTATATACGTGGATTATAAGTATAAAAGGCAATTGAATCTACACGGCCCGTTTGTTTCAACTCAAGCTGATATTATAATTGCGAGTCCATCTTATCAAATTGCACTCATCCCTTCACAACTTATACGTACACAGTCTACACACAGTCTATACTATAACGCTTACTTATTTGCATAACCTTCAAAGACAAATGTAAACTGAAACTGAAGATGCATGTTTTTCATCCATTTTGCAGTAGTAATATGAGTGTGTGCATATTACATGTATCCTGTACACAACTTATGTGGTGTGCCTCAACCAACGTCTTTACATGTATTAAATATACTTATCAACCCTTTCATAAATTACTTTTTAACATTTGACAATTTGCCTGACCTAGACTATTTATATGTACCTAATATTACATACTACCGAAGGTAGCACTACTTATAATGTTATAGGTATTACATACTTACTAAACCATTTTTTTTCGTAATTTAAGAATCATTACGTATGCAAGACACAGCATGACTATTTGGGAACCATGCATGCACCGTAAGCAACTTACTACTACGTCCTGCGAGTACTACTACCTTCACACAAAGTCCGAATCCAAATAAACGTTCCGTAGTAAAAATCGAGCTATAATATATGACAGTTGTTTTGACTGAAGCTAATACTCTTCTGACTTTCATACGTGGAATATACAAACACTTATACGTTCGATCATGACCAGAAATAAATCGTATTATTTGAATGAATATGAAGATTAAATTGGAAATACATGAAATCCACTGTGAACTGCCAGTAGTATTTATTTGTTTGTCAATGAAGAGCATCATTCATATTCTGATGGCTTGCTGTGCAGTCTGTCGACCAGGGTTGCTAATACATTTTCACATTGCCTACTGATATAGACAGATAGACAATAATGACATTTCTTTAAGTATATCACAGTTCCATGCCACAACAGACGTAAAACAGATAAAAGTAATACAATACTAATAATAAATGATTCATCACACACACTGGATACAACCCCTGCCTTCTTCAAATGGGAATCTTAATGTGGCAGCCAACTGTACACACACACAACAATTACAGTCAATATGAATGAAAAAGCTTTAACTATAGAATTATATTGACAGGTTACTTATATGAAATGATTCATCAGTTCAATACATACTTTACGGAGTAGGGCTAAGTTAAACCTGGAAGTAGGCGACTGTGTCTGTGTGTGTACTAACACACTTGGACTGACATCGTGAGTAGTAATGAATGAGAAATAGAATGAATGAATGGTCTTTCAATCTCTTCTCGCTCTCTCTGACTCTAGTCAGGGTTGAAACCTAAACCGACAGACTTGGCTCTTGAACTCAGATGAAGTCTTCTTGAGCTATTTACTGTACTCATGCTATAACTTAATCCCAAGACCAAGACCTATGAGAATACTCCACATACATAATATTATGAACCCACACACATACACATGTACACATGCTATACATAATTGTCCTCTTACTCTGAAGACTCTTAAGAATGAGCCAGATGAAGCATATAAGAAGTGTATAAGAAATAAAGGTTCATCAGGCTAACATTGAAATCGGATGGTGGGAAAGCTGAGTCCTTCGCATTGTTTGTTGATGGCTCGCTCGTTTGTACAGCTCTAACCGGACCGATTTCCGGCCACACTTTTTTGCCCTCCCCGAAACAAACGAAACCTTCATCTTATTTCTTCCACTTACACTCACTAATATACACATGCAGTCTGACATTCATTTTAATTTCATGTTTCATTATTATACACTAATAGTACAGTAGTAGTAAATAATACAACCTTAAGGTCTTTTCTTAACAAAAACTTCTCATACATATCTCCCTGTGCCCATTTGTAAAATACGTCAGTTACAATACAACATGAGTTGTATTTCAGTAGCGTCTTTAGTGTATATCTAATGTGCTTTATATACTAACATTTCACTATGGTATTGCTTTTATGACACGTTTTTGGAAAAGCCTAGAAATTACTACCCATTAGCTGTATTATATTTATAATATAAAACATAATAGGTATGCCCATACCTGCAAACGTGGGGTCGGTGGCGATCGCCGATACCCAGTTGG